>RCUC01133398.1:0-56351 GCA_003697995.1 Taxidea taxus jeffersonii | reverse complement strand
AGAGAGAGAGAGAAACAGAGAAAAATATATGAAATATACGGGATGGAAAAGAAGAGTACACAATTTGTAAGTGCAGAGTTATGACTTTGAGAAAGGCAAAGATTTCTTAACAGGATACAAAGAGCAGTAAGCATGAAGGAAACTTATATAAACTGGACTACATCAAAATTAAGAACTTCTCTTCACTGGAATGCATCACTATGAGATTGAAAAGGCAAGCCACAAACTGGGAGAGGCAATTACAGTACAGATACCTGACAGAGGACTTTCAAGACTATATAAAGAATGCCTACACATCAATAAGAAAAAGAGAAAAAATAGTAAAATGGTCAAGAAACTTGAACTGACACTTCGCAAATGGCCAATAAGTACATGGAAAAATTTTCAGTATCGTTATTCATCGGGTAAATGCCATATGCGAGAGCAATTTGGCTGCGACATCTATCACGTCACTGACCACCAGGGTTGATTCAGCTGATCTGGCTGGTTAGGCAAGTGTTGCTTCCTCCCTCATCACCCCATGTGCATCCCTCCCGTAGCCGCATGCTCAGTAGAAGAGAACAACCTTCCCTGGTAAAGGAAGGAGGATGATTCTTCAGTTGAGGGTATATGAGTAGTTTCACTCCCCAAACCTGTTCTCAGGGTCCATCAGGTAAGTGCAAATTAAAACTATAACATTGGGATGCCTGGGTGGCTCAGTGGGTTAAGCCTCTGCCTTCGGCTCAGGTCATGATCCAATAGTCCTGGAATCGAGCCCTGCATTGGGCTCTCTGCTCAGCAGGGAGCCTGCTTCCCTTCCTCTCTCTCTCTGCCTGCCTCTCTGCCTACCTGTGGTCTCTCTCTCTGTCCAATAAATAAATAAAATCTTTTAAAAAATAAAATAAAATAAAACCATAACATGATAGCAATTGATATCAACTAGAATGGTTTGAATGACTAAAATGAAAAAGACAGACCAGCTTAATGTTGGCAAACATGAGGAGCAAGTAGAACACCAGTATTCTTTTGAGAGCTCTCTATGTAAATAGAGAGCCACGACTTACAAAATGATGGTGCATTTATGACCCAAAAAAGGAATTTGAATGGCTGCTGTCTGACCACCCACCAGATAAGAGCAAGTTTATATTGGAAATGCGAATACAATAATTATCAGGGCCCAGAAAATAAACACGCAGTGAATCATACTAAAATCTATAATGTCTCCATGATATGAGACACTCATTCCTGTGCTAGAAGAACCAACTGCTTTCCTCCTACTTCATCTTCAACCCTCTTGATAATGCACAGAAATGACCAAGTTGGTATTTCATCAAGGCATAAAAGGAGGAGAGAGTGGATGCAATACAGTGGTTGTAGAGTAAAAATTTCTGATTGACCTTTAGAAAGCAGGCAGTCATCTAAGAAGTGACCTCTGATTCCTATCAGAGGATTCTTCTATTTAGAGGCCATCTT
This sequence comes from Taxidea taxus jeffersonii, assembly GCA_003697995.1. NCBI lineage: Eukaryota > Metazoa > Chordata > Mammalia > Carnivora > Mustelidae > Taxidea > Taxidea taxus. The sequence goes on along the minus strand of RCUC01133398.1, from coordinate 54,899 downwards.
TTGAGGTGCTCCATTTCTGTGTTACTGGTTCCACAAAAGAGACAACATCCTGCATAATAAGGTGCTTTTGAGATTTTGAGAAACTACGCAGCTTTTAGTGGCATTCAAGATAGAACTGTGTTAGACTCAATTGTGTTTTGTGGGCTCATGGTATTTTCCCATTCTGTGCAATTTGGGTCCTCTAAAAAAATATAAAATTGGACATGAGGGAGATGTGGTGATTAATTTCTTATGAAATTATATGGGAGGCAGTTAGAGGGATGGATCTTGGGAAGGTGGGGAGGAAAACTTCAGACTGCAATTCTGAGAAAGTCTTAGCTGGGGTAACCGAGAGTCTCCGAGCAGAGGTCCCACACTGGCAGCAATGGGCTGGTTCTAGCAGCCCTGCAGTGCTCATTCATTGGCTGGGACCAGTGTGGGGAGAGCATCAGTGTGAGAGTGGATCTGAAGGTGTGGCAGCCAGGACTGTCAATCAACTATGCTCCCTAAAACAGAATCCTTCCAACGAAAAACTCATGGAGGGTGTCCCTCCATGGCCGACACACATTCTGTTTCGTAATGAGAGCTGAAGAGTGTGGCAATAATAATCATAGTAGTTACTAAGATTTTAAGTACTTATCTTATGCCAGACACTTTTCTAAGTACCTTACATACTTACAATTACAAGTTAATTAGGAATGGAGGAGAAGAAGTTAACAATTCTAATAAACTTATATGTGCCAGGCACAGTGCTAGGTACTTTATCTGTACCTTCTTATTGTGAGGGTCAATAAATATTGGTTGAAGCACCAGTCTTACTAATTTACTTACTAATTTATTGTTTCATCTTGGACATATCCTGGGTACTTCTAGATCTCTGTTAAAAAAATATCTCAGAGGAGCACCCAGGAGGTTCAGTTGGTTAACCAACCTGTGGACTCAAGTCATGATCTCAGGGTCGTGGATTTGAGCCGCACATCAGGGGGGGCGGTCCACGCTCAGCAGGGAGTCTGCTTGAGATTCTCTCTTCCTCTCCCTCTGTCCCTTCCCCACCTTGCTCTCACTCTCAAATAAATAAATTGTTTTTAAAAAATCAGAGATCTTTATTGCATGCTTTTCAGTTCCTCTGCAATTTGTAATTATATCTTCCCTTATTTGTCTGTGATGTTTATCTCCCTCACTGCAAATCTAATGAGGATGAAGAATTTGCATTTTATTTATCAGGAAATCTCTAGTGCTTGCATATGCCTGTCCATAAGTCATAAATACAAATGAGTTAAATTGATGAATAAACATTTCATAGTCTACTCCTTGTCAGTTACCCAGAAAAATCTGATCCTATCACCCTAGAAATAAAATAGCTGGGTTTTTTGTGTGTTATAAACATTTACATGTCTATAAGCATTTAATTATTTCATTTATGGTAAAATTTCAAAAAATAAAACTATGGTCTCGATGTCATGAGTAAGCTTTGTTATAAAATCTCAGTAATTTTGAATATTTTAATTTCCACTTTTGATCTTATCCCCCCTCCCATGATAACGTATATGGTCTGCTGAGACACACTAAATCACACGACCCCAAGTGTGGCGACCACAAATCTCAGAATTTCTGGAGTGGGATCAATTCTCAATATTCTCTCTGTTATCTTTTTCTGGGCAGAGATACTCATAAATCATAAACAAAACATTCTTTGCCAGACAAGTTCCCAATTTTTGATTCAGAAAATATGGTCACCAGATTCTCAAAACTTCTAGAAGCTTTTCTTAGGAATTTTTTAGTAAACTTTGTGTTTGTGGTGAACAGTTTGCCTGAAAATAAATCTAAGTGTCACAGTACCTATTTCCATGTGTCAACAGCCCATTCCCCTAAACCTTGAGGGTTTCTGTGCCTCCTGCTTGACCCTTTCCCACCCTCCCACCTGCTAACCCTCTTGACCTGCCAGGATCCTGTCCTTCACTTTGCTTTGAGGAGTTAGTCTTCTTTACCCCTCATCTGTGGCACTGGTAATCAAAAGAGTGTTATATGACTTTACATGGTTTGTAACCCTATTCCACAGAACTTGGGAGAAAGGTTTATGCTAGATTTTTAAAGGCTGTCTTAAATTACACTCCCCAAGGAGCAGACCTCAAGACAAAAGGCTTTATTTGGAAGATAATCCCAAGCAGTACTAGTTGGAATGGGGAATTGGGGAAGGGAGACAGGACAGGGATGAAAGCCAGTAGGTGGGGATGGTAAATAAGCAGACAACCTTTGTGGGCAACTGGTTCTCAGTCCCTTTGGAGTCCTCTGGGAAAGGGTATAGAACATGCTTCTGTGCCGTCCCACTAAGGGGAGAAGGAGCTACATCTTTGATCCACCAATTCCTATCTGAGACTGGTTGCGAGTTCATCCTGGGGGCTTTCCTCATCCCAAAATGTCAGCCTGCTCCCAGCACCATGCAAGCAAGGTATGCTCCTGTGGCTCAAGAAAGCCCTCAAACAATGAGCCATGGGTGTTTTCAGTAAAAATCCCTCCAATGTGTGAACAGGGAATCAGCAGGGTCTACCATGAAGACTAGAGTACCTCAGAGCTGGGTATGACGAAATTCTGCCTGAACTAATTCTTGGCCTGAAAACATGTGTCAAGCTCTTCCCAGTTCAATTTTAACTAATGGAATCTCTTAGCCCACATTAGCTGTTCTTCACAGAGCCTTTTCTCTTCTCTAGAAAGCAACTCCCTACCCTGGTTCATCCACAAAGCCTTATGCTAATAAGGAAGAGCTCAGGAAACAGAGCACATAAGCAAAGAGTGGATTTCCATTGTGACTGGACCACATGTGTCTGCTATGGTAGAAGCGGTCTGGGATGTCACCACAACTGTGTATCATGTGCTGGACAATTACTTTTCAACATTTATTGGATGTGACAATATACTAGGTGTGGTCCTAGCCCAGAGGACTTAAAATATAAATAAACCTCTAACTGTCTTTGATGTATGGTATTTTCCTTTCTTTTCATTCTGTGGTTCTTGGCAGCAGGTGCTGACATTTTTATTATTCACACATACATCTCCAGGATACCACCTCACCAGAACACCCCAAATTTATGCAGGAACTTTCTTCCAAGGAAGCCAAAGCTCTTCTAAATAAACCATCTCTATCATCACGGGATTTCAAATGCAAGGAAATCCCCAGGTGAAGGGAAAGGGGGAAAACATGTTTCCCTCCTGTCATACCCAGAAAAACCAGGACTACCGTAGGATGTGGCTTTCACAAAGGCTCATTGCTGCATGGGAGCAAGAGGCCTCAGTCTTCACATCTATAAAATAGGCAAGATAACAATAAGAACAACTGTGTATATGTCCGTGAGAGGAATAAGTGAAATAGCTTGTGTGCCTGATACAGAACCAGAACACATGACATGAGTCATAATCATAAAGCTAGAGAGAGTCAAGTCTGAACCAGCTTCTCTATAATGTGCAATTCCTCATATCTGGATAAAGTAAGAAAAATGAATTCAAGAACTGACCCCAGTGTCCACCATCTTGGGAACCAAAGCATGTTCCTAAGCCTCATATTTCTCACTGGGGAAATTATCCCCAAATGCATCCCTTTTGCAGGGTGCTATGGTGAGGCTTGAAGAAAATAGTACCTTTTGTGGTCGGTGGGACTACCATTTACAGTCCTTCACTCCTCCTTCTGTCTTATGACTTGGTGGCCTGTCCATCAGTGGTGGGATTGGTCAAGTGACTAGTTTGGCTAATGAAAGACAGGCAGAAGTGACACACACCAAAGCTGTGTGGTTGGACTTGGCCTTTTATGAAACCGACCCAAATAGAGAAGAGTCCCAGCTGTTACCACCATCTACCATCCCATCTGGAGCACATTAAGGTTAACAATAGGGTTATTAAAACAGTAACAGTTCACATTCATTAAACTCTTACTGGGTGCCCAGCACTGCTCTCAGCCTTTGACATATAACTCACATAATTAATAAAAAACCTTTTGAGAAGGTACTATAATTACCCCAATTTTCATATATAGTAACAAAAGCCCATGGAGGACAAATTACTTACCCAAGTTCTTCCAAAGACATTAAGTTGCAGCTTAAAATCATGGGCCCTGACCATAAGGCCCAAACTATTGACCACTGCACAGTACACAGAACATGAAAATTATGGACATGAGGGACAGAGAACTCTCTAGGACACAAACTCATCTGAGTGCTGTGTCATTGCAACAGTGAGCTTCAGCTATAAAGTAAATCTAGTTCGGAACTCAGATCCTGACTCAGCTTTTCACTAAGCTGTGTGGCCTCAGACAGATGTAAACTTCTCATGGCCTCCATTTCCCCATCTCTAAAATGGGATAATATCAGTCACTCACTGCTAGAGTTACTTTGAAAATTAAGTGGGGCCACTCTTATTCAAGGCTAACCCTGAGCACAAAGTCATGTTAGTGACTATCCCTTACAGTAACCAGGCTTGATCATTATAGAACCCTGAGCATCTCTTTTGAAGACTGAAGGGAGTAGGGACAAGTGACAGAAGCCCTGATGATAGACTTTCCCACGCTGTGCTTTCTTCTGTGCTTAGCTGGAACAGGTCTAACAAAGACAGAGCAACCTTTTGTCCTATTGCTATAAAAACAGATTCTTCCTCAGATGGTAACTTGCAGTGCTGGGGTGTTGGATTTTGGTTTATGCTTTTAGATCAGTATCCAAAAGTTTGAGCCCTTGATGTCATTCCCCTCTCACTTACCCACGAGTTTGGAAAAACCAAGGATGCCAGGTAAGGGCGAGCGGCACAGGGCCAAGGGCACATCAGCATGGCTGTCAGCAGCAGGATGGGTGGCCTGGGCTCTGAGAACAGCTGCTGTCCAACTACACTGGCTTTCCAAAAAGGTAAAAATATCATCCATTTTAGTGCCAACTTCCAAATTGACACATCCATCCTCTCTCAATCTTCTAGCCATCTCCTTATCTTTGTTGGAGAAAGAATGTCTCCATACATCCATTTAACACACTGTTTATTATAAGAATGAATTTGTTTCAGCACTCCGAGCACTTAACAGCTTTAAACATGGACTTGGACTTTCTACCCTGACTGTTGTGTATCCGAAAGTCTCCCCGATGACTTAGAAGGCTGAAGAGCCACTTCATAAGGCACAAAAGGAATACAAAATACTGAGTTCATATTTTAAACGGCTTATAAATCAGACCATAACTGCACGGACAACCTTGAAATATTGTGCCTTGCCCCCATGCCCTTCCTGAGATCGCTAGCTAGAGCTGACTTGGGAAAGCAGGGCAGAGTCTATAAATTATTATTAACTCTTTGATTTTGCTCTAAGTTTCTAAGACAGCAAAGTGGAAGCTCAATATCTAGAAAGAAGGCTTTGGCTTTCTTGCCAGTGTGCTAACCCTTTGGCTCCAGTTCATCAAGAAGCCTATAAAAAACCTTCGTGAACATGCTTCAGCCACTGCCTTCTACTCCCCTAATGAACATAGAAACGTCCATGGAGAAGTATGATTTATGGGGGAAGGAATTCCAGTAACTGTCATTCCATCTTTTCTGTAATAAGTCCTTATAGCTGACAATTTTAGAAAATACTGTTGGTGCACCAGTGAGGCAGACCACTTCTGAGGAAGTCACCTCAAGATTGTCCTGTCTATCCACAGAGCTTTTATTTGCAAAAACAGCCCACAGAAGGCCAGGAGATATGTACAATATCACACAGCTCCTGCTTCTTAATATGCCATTCTTTAAAATCAATAAAACCAATTTTATTGAGTGGGGTCTAATGACCCACACATTTTTTAAATGAGATCTTTTTAAAAAAATGAAAAAGAAAGAAAAAGAACACACAAACTAACTTCAGATGGTGAGTTTGACCTCAACTGGTCTGAGACTGAAAAAAAAGAGAAAAAAGAAGAGAAGAGAAGAGAAGAGGAAAGAAAAGAAAAAAAGCTTAATTTTTTTCCATCTAAAGTTTAATAAAAGTCATGTTTCCATTATTCCTGTGATGGTGTCTAAGTAAACTCTTAATGCTCTTTCTCAGTTTTGGAAGGAAATCACCCTCTAAGGTTATAAACTAACAGTTATCACTGCTATAAATAAAGTATTAAACAACCTGAAGTTTATTTTGTGATGAAAATAGCAATATGCCATGGAATTTCAGAATGAAATTATTCCTGCAGAAAACAGAATCTACACATTAAGAACCAACAAATTCCTGGTTCTCCAGCCTGAAATCCCACTTAACGACCACTCTGGTTTTATTTTTAGCACTAAAAGGATGAAAGCCAAAGGGGGTACCCTTTCCTCCAACAGCTGTGGTAATGGGAGGTGGTATAAAGTCTGCACTGATGTGCCAGATAAGATCACATGAAAGCCTGATTAGCAAAGGATACATCTCACTGTGATCTTTGCAACGGCCCAATATTCCTTGGATTCATAAGATGAGAAGGGTGTGACCCTTGTTTCCCACAAGGTTTCCCCAAAGTGCCATGGCTTCCTGTCTCCATCTGTGGCTCTCCAATCATCTACACCTCAAAAGGCCCCACATGCTCTCTGTCAACCCCTGCCATCTTCAGGAGGGGACAGCACCACCCCAGGTGCCACTGAAGGCAATCAATCCTGGAAGAGGAAGAAACCACAAGATCTTCTATTTGTGTTTGTTTTCCCTACATGAATAAGAAACCTGTCTCTAATCCTTTTTGATATGCAGATAGAGCTGCATCCTTCATGGTCCATGTGGCAGGATGCAGAGGGCAGAGGCAGGGATGGTGCCCTTACTCATGGCTTGGTTTTCTGCAGTTCACATGTACCCAATTTGGTGGATTTATGGATTATATTATCTGGTTTTAACTACACTAACCTTTGAAAAATAGCTAGGTGGCTAAAAAAAAAGTTCCTGAAAAGTATCCATGGAAATGGATGAAAGCTAACATTAGTAACAAAGGCACAGCAAAGAGTAAAGCAGAGCTAGCATTCTCTTCTTCCCAATAACATCGATAATTCATAAGGAGTCACAGGCCTCTGGTGTTTATGGAGAGATCTGCTCTCATTCAACAGAAAGTTTCCCTTGACTCACATGTCAATGCTGAGCCATCACAGTTGGCAAAACTTCTTAAAAATGTATTTACTTTCCTCATTTATTTTTAATTCTAATTTTTCTATATACTTAACGTCCATAGACTCTTAAAGCAGTAGAACTTATTTCGTTGATAAATAAAATATGCTGGAGTGCTCACTCAGAATTGGTTTACAGATAGGGGTGTACGTCAAAAAATGCCAACAGACACGTGAAAAAATGCTCCACATCACTGGGCATCAGGGAAATACAAATCAAAACCACAATGAGATACCACCTCACACCAGTCAGAATGGCTAAAATGAACAAGTCAGGAAATGACAGATGCTGGCAAGGATGTGGAGAAAGGGGAACCCTCCTACACTGTTGGTGAGAAGGCAAGCTGGTGCAAGCACTCTGGAAAACAGCATGGAGTTTCCTCAAAAAGTTGAAAATAGAGCTACCCTATGGCCCAGTAATTGCACTACCGGGTATTTACCCTAAGATACAAATGTAGTGATTCGAAGGAGCACGTGCACCCAAATCTTTATAGCAGCAATGTCCACAATAGCCAAACTATGGAAAGAGTCTAGATGTCCATCAACAGATGAATGGATAAAGAAGAAGTGGTATATATATACAATGGAATACTATGCAGCCATCAAAAGAAATGAAATCCTGCCATTTGCGATGATGTGGATGGAACTAGAGGGTATTATGCTTAGCAAAATAAGCCAATTGGAGAAAGACAACTATCATATGATCTCTCTGGTATGAGGAAGTGGAGATGCACTGTGGGGGGTTTGGGGGGTAGGAAAAGAATAAATGAAAGAAGATGGGATCGGGAGGGAGACGAACCATAAGAGACTCTTAATCTCACAAAACAAACTGAGGGTTGCTGGGGGGAAGGTGGGGGGAGGGGTGTTGGGAGAGGGTGGTGGGGTTATGGACATTGGGGAGGGTATGTGCTATGGTGAGTGCTGTGAAGTGTGTAAACCTAGTGATTCACAGACCTGTACCCCTGGGGCTAATAATACATTATATGGTTATAAAAAAAATTAAAAATTATAAAAAATAATAATAATAATTAAACCAAAAGCTTAGTTCTCACATATCTTCATTTGGGTTCCCCCAGAGACAGACAATGAAACACGAATTTATATGCAAGTTGTTCATTTGCAAGTTAGGATATACTGGCCGTGAGGGAGACAGAGAGATAGGGAAGAAAGCAGTCACATCATGGTGCCTTATCGAGCAAGTTATCCTGAGGGTAACAGGAGCTTAATTTTACTGGGGAATTCTGAGAGCCACTGTAGAACACAACTCAGGGCCATCCCACTCAAGATGAGAGGTAGCAGGAGACCAGATCTATTGCCAGAGGACTGCTCCCAGAGGGGCATTAATTTTCTAATCCTTCTGGCCTGTGCAGAAGAGCAAAGCAGGCTCTGATGACCAGAGAAATTATCGGGTAAGGAAATGCAGGTGATGGCCAACAGACTTCAATCAGGCCAGCATGTATTGAAAGGTGCAAGGCCAGAGATACAGGCGGAGCCAGACCACATCTCTGATAGGAACTTCTCCAGTTTAGGCCTCAGTGGGCCCAGCACCATTGAGGTCATTTCTACTTTCACAGCTACTGTTGTGGTACTTTTCTCACCCTGTCCTCTAGGCTTTTTTTTTTTTTTAGATTTTATTTATTTATTCAACAGAGATCACAAGTAGGCAGAGAGGTAGGCAGAGAGAGAGGGGGAAGCAGACTCCCTGCTGAGCAGAGAGCCCGATGTGGGGCTTGATCCTAGCACCCTGGGATCATGACCTGAGCCGAAAGCAGAGGCCTCAACCCACTGAAGCCACCCAGGCGCCCCTGTCCTCCAGGCTTAACACACCCATTTGGTATCTCCAAACCTAAGGCAAATTCCTTCGAGGTAGACCACACACACATCCTTTTCTCCCTCAGTACCTTGCACAGGGACTTTATAGTGAAGCAATGCATCTGGGGTGTACTTATTGAGGATCTACAATACATCAGGCAATCCTCCAGGCAGCAGAAATAAAGCAATGGACAATATAAGTTACATTTCATTCACAGATGCTTAGATACCTTGTTCATCTCTATTGGTCCTTGCACAAGATCGTTTTTGTGGCATAATAAACAACCTCAGACTCTTAGTAGCATACAACCATGAGAATTTATTTTGCTCGTGAATCTGGAGGCTTGGGGGGCTGCTCTCTTCAGGCTTCAGCAGCGAGCCAGCTTCACTTCAAGATCTCTTGTTTTCCTCCTCTCCACTCCCAGCAGGACCAGGAGGCCAGCAGAGCACTTTTTTTTTTTTCCCACAAGGTAGCAGAGGTTCAAAAGCAACAACAGAAACATGTAATGTCTGTTAAGGCCTAAGGTCAGAACTGGGGCATTGTCACTGGTATCAATGGCCAAAGCAAATCACAGACCCATGCCCAACATCAAGACAAAAAGACATATATTCTTCTCATAGATGTGAGGGGACAGAGTCACCTGACAGAAGATATCAATACAGTGGAGGAGGGGGGAAATGTGTGTGAAGAATCGAGGCAAGAGTACTCTTATTTATAATTCAAAAATAAATATGCAGAAACATTTTTAAAATCATCATCATTGGGGTGCCCGGGTGGCTCAGTGGGTTAAAGCCTCTGTCTTCAGCTTGGGTCATGATCCCAGGGTCCTGGGATCGAGCCCGGCATCAGGCTCTCTGCTCCGCAGAGAGCCTGCTTCCTCCTCTCTCTCTGCCTGCCTCTCTGACTACTTATGATCTCTGTCTGTCAAATAAATAAATAAAACCTTTAAAAAAAAAAAAAAGACTATCTCTAAAAAAAAAAAATCATCATCATCATCATCATCATCATCTCCATCCCTGTGCCCTCAAGAGCTAGTGCACTGAACCTCCATTAAATTTCTGTCCCTCCTTCATCCTGTGTGTGTGTGTGTGAAAAGTGATTACTTTTCCTCCTGGCAAGCAGATGAGTATCTTTCTTAGCCTATCCAATCCAAGCACATCTCCATGACACAGTGATTAGTCCACAGATGGATGTGTGACCCCCACCTCCAAAAACAGATCAAGCAAAAGCCTTGCTCAAGGGTGCTGTTGACAAAGCTCTATCTCTTGCTGAAGACCACATTGAGTTGGCGCTTCTGGGGCCATCTTTCCCACTGAAGCTGGGGAATGGAGACAACACAGGAGAAAGCAGAGCCGAGATGCAAGAAATGCCAGAATCCTGATGTCAGCTGGAATGCCTGGATCCTCTGTGCCAGTCTGTCCAAATTCCAATGATTCCTTGATGGCCCAACAGTGAAGGCATTACCAAGGTTGGTTCTTTAGCTTTCTATGTTAAAAATAGATTATGTTGAGTGAAATAGGTCAAGCAGAGAGAGTCAATTATCATATGGTTTCACTTATTTGTGGAGCATAAGGAATAACATGGAGGACATGGGGAGATGGAGAGGAGAAGGGAGTCGGGAGAAATTGGAGGGGGAGGTGAACCATGAGAGACCTTGGACTCTGAGAAACAATCCGAGGGTTTTGAAGGGAAGGGGGCCGGGAGGTTGGGGGAGCCAGGTGGTAGGTATTATGGAGGGCACGTATTGCATGGAACACTGGGTGTGGTGCATAAACAATGTATTCTGGAACACTGAAAAGAAATTTAAAAAGATAAATAATTTTTAAATAGTAAAATAATACTGACAGTGATGAGTAGATTAAGCCGTTGTATAGCCATATATATATGTGTATATATATATATATATACATATATGTATGTACAGATACACATAATTTTTGATGAATGGGTTTGAATGATGCCCAGGGCTGAGTAAATCTATTCAACTCCTCTCAATTAGGTTATTCTTCCTAAAGTGAACTTCGTGACTCCCATAGCATTCATACACCCACTCTTTTTGCTCTGTATTTTGTATTTTTAACTTGAAATAGGTAACCAGGCATATTTAGAAGCAGTCAGTGTGTGAAATTCTATCTTTGAACATGTTCTGTATCTTATTTAATATGAACTAGAGACACAACACAAGAAAGGGAACATTCACTTTAAAAAATTATTTTTCTGCATCTCATTTAAGCTATAACGTTCTTGAGGGCAGAGACTATTTCTTCTGTAATGATTCTTTGTGAAAGGGCAAGGATGGTCAACCACAATGTGTCTTGTTTAATAGTTGTTGACTTCAGAGATCTTTAAAGGAGTTGGAGGAAATTTTTCCAGAGTTGCAGGAGACATGCCCAATTAAAAAAGGTAATTGGCATAACATTCACTAAGGGTCCGGTATGTGCTAAACCCTTCACAGATCATTGAAACACATTACTAATTTACAGTTGTAGGACTTGTATTTCATTATTTTAAGACTTAGTATTAAGCTACAATAATCAAGACAGTGTGATATTGTTGGAAAGGTAGACATTTAGATTTTTGGAACAGAGCTGACAATCAAGAGAGAGAACCACACAAATATGGACAATTGAGTTTCAACAAAGATAAAAGGTAATTCTGTAGGGGGAGGACAGTCTTTTCAATAAATGTGCTACAAAAATATGGATATCCAAATGGAAAAGAAATTTAACTTCTTTTCAATCTTACATCCTACTAAAAAGTTAGTGCAAGTGTATCATAGACATAATATAAAATAGATAACTGTGAAACTTCTAAAAGAAAACATAAGAGAAAAATTTTTGACATTGCACTAAGCAAAGATTTACTATATATGATACCATAAATATGATTCGTAAAAGAAAATATTAAAAAATTGGACTTCATTAAAATTTTCAAAATATACTGTTAAGAAAAGGGAAAAGACATAGACTGGGGGAAAATATTTGTAACTCGTATATTTCATAAAGAACTTTTATCCAGAATATGTAAAGAACTCTCAAAGTTTATATATATATATATATATATATATATACACACACACACACACACACAAGCATATATACACACATATATGTATATACACATACATATATATGTGTGTGTGTATATATATATTTGAATATTGAATAAACACAAAATACTTAAAATCATTAAAATCATTAAGAAAATGCAAATTAAAACTACAACAAGATGTCAGTGTATAGCAGTTAGAACTCATAAAATTAAAAAGACTCAGCATACCAAGTATTGGTGAGGATAGGGAAGAACTAGAAGTCTCATACTGCTGGTAAGAATGTAAAAAGGTATAACTGCTTTGGAAAACAGTTTGTCAGTTTCTTACAAAATCAAAATACACTTATCATATGATGCAGTCATTTCATTCCTAGATTTTTACCAGAGAGAAATGAAAGCACATGACCACACAAAGTCTTGCACATTCATGTTTATACAGCTTTATTCATAGTAGCCCAAAACTTAAACAACCCAAATGCCCACCAACAGATGAATGGATCAGCAAATCGTGGTATATCCATGCCTTGAAATCCTACTAGGGGGCGGGGGGGGGGAGAAAGAAGAATAAGAAGGAGGAGGAAAGGGGAGGTGGTGAGGAGGGGGAGGGTAGTAGAAGGGGGAAGAGGGGGGAGGAGGAGAAAAGTGGGGGAGGAGGGGGAAGGGAAGAAGGGGGATGAGAGTACATTCAATGTTATGGATGAACCTCCAAATAATATGGCTGAGTAAAACAAGCCATGCGAAAAAGTATGTAATCTGCAGGATTCCATTTATATAAAACTCAAGAAAATGCAGACTTAACAGACCAGTGATGATTGCCTGCTGGGGAGGGCAGAAAAAAGATTTGCAGGACACACAGAGCCTTTCTAGGGCGATGGATGAGTTTGCTATCTTGATGGTGGTCAGTTTCATGAGTGTAGACATAAGTCAAAGCTTATCAAATTTTGCCCTTTGAATAGATGCAATTTATTTTACGTCAATTATAACTTAATAAAGCACTTTTAAAATAACAGTTTACTTTTGCATGACAAACCTGCAAGTATGCTCTTATCAATTTTTTGCAAATGAAGACATGGAGATTCAGAAAGTTAAGTTCCCAGCACAAACACACAGGGGGAAGGGGGCTCTGAAATAGCCTGGTTGTTTAGGTTAGTTACCTTGGACAAATCTTTTCATTTTTCTGCAGCTTCTGCATCCATAGGGTAAGGGGCTAGGTTATATAATCTAGAAATGGAAGATGACTAATTTTTAAGGAGTAAATTTCAAATGATTTATTCATTCAAAGATTTGTTTTTAATCTCTCAGGTTTGTGGGGAAAGTCCACTTATAAAAGAGTGCTTCTCTCCAGCCAGACTAACGGGGTTGGGAACTCATCCTCTCCATGATTCACCAAAAGACCACAGCAGATGACAGGACCGTCCCCAGAAGCCCCTATGACTGCCTTTTGCCAGCTTCATACAGAGATGTCTGTAAGCAGGATGAATCTCAAGGAAAAAGGCATATTGTAGCCTCACATCATAAATTTTACAGAACTGCTTCATGATAAATAACTTTGGGTCCAGAAACTCCACAAGAAAAATGTCCAACCTGTCTTCAAATTTAAGAACATTGAAAAGTTTGCATACCAGAGGGTCAAGATTCACTTCGTACATCTTATTGCTTCAGTGTACTATATTTGGCTAGAAAACGGAATGCCCGCTTTCTGGCAACCCACACAGTATTCATAGGTGTGAGCTCTTAATTGAGCTTTGTCAAATTGCCATCAAACATATGGGCCGGGTTTCTCCAGATCTCTTAATAAATAACAAGTAGTTCAGCTTATTAGATGAGTGTTAATATTCCACATCCGGAAAACCAAGAATTTAAAGAGCAATAAGCACTTTGCAGGAAATTAACCCAAAACCCAGCAGTCTGGACTAAGCCAGGTGAAGCTAAGTAAGGCATATGCTTTTAGTCTATTTCTATTATATTGTTTCGATTTACTTTCAAAAAGTCAAGGCTGGTGTTTTTATTGGTGTCTTGAAAATAAGTCCTTTGTCTTTTTTGGGTTCCTCCCCAGAACAGACCCCAGGACAAGGCGTTCGATGCCAGTGTTCATTTAGGCAGTGATCCCAGGAGTCATGGTGGGGGCGAAGGAAGAGAAGTGAGAAGGGAAAGAAGCAGTCAAGGTGTGAAAGCGAGCAGGTGACTGACATGGGCATACGAGGTTCAGCCCCACTGAGGACCCTCTACTAGACCATGGAGAACATGCCTCAGAACTGGCCCTAAGCGGACAAACTGGGTGTGTGCCAACAGTGCCCAGTGGCTAAGGAATGCCCCTGGGTGCTTGAACTCCTAAACATTTCTGGCCTGCCCAGTTTAGGGGCTGAGAGTGCTCCATCAGTCACCCAGCAGACCCCCCAGGGTAAAAGAGATGAGGGATTCCACTGTGACTGGGCCCTTCAAGGTGGCCTGAGTAGATAGTACAAGGCATTGATTCATCACCCAAAATTGGTGTCTGTGTTTATTGGATTGCCTTGATTTATTCACATTGTCTTAGATGTCATTTTCTACTAAATTACCTTTCCTTTCAGCAACCCATTCCTGAGAGAGACCTGGTCACACAGACCTGAATTTCTCCTTCCATTTCAGGACATCTACAGAGTCATGTAATCCCATGTCATTAAACCCAGAGTAAGACTCTAACAGAGACACACACGCGCCAGTATAGTAAGCAAGGATAGGGGAGAGAAACCCCTCCCGGCAAAAAAAGACTTGACTCCATTCAAAGGAAGATTGTTGTGTTGGACTTAACTGGGGAGCTCCATCTGGCTCCACAACAGGGCTCACCCCAAGATAGCCGGCACCTCTCTTGATCTGGAAGTTATGAAGTCCAACTTCCATTACCCACATATCACTCCCATGGAATGGGTAGCACCTGTGTAACCACAGTGAGGAAACCTTCAGGATAGCTTGATGCTAGACCCAAGGGGGATCCAACCAGACTGGAAGCTTCAAACAAAACAGAAATGACCCCTTAAAGGTGGCAACTAGCCCTAGAATCTAGAAGAGCACTAACTACCTGGATTTGGATTTGGAAACATCGGGCATGGAAGTCAGTGACTGCACAGCCCTCCAAGACCCAGAGCTACCAGTCCTCATTCCTGGAACCAGCAAGTCATCTACCTATGCAAATGGGGACAAAAACAGACCCTGCTTTCAAAAGTCTCACAGTCTGGCAAGGGAACAGGTAGAACCATAAACCACTCGGATGCTAGGGCCACAGGAAATCTCTGTGAGGGTTTCCCAGGGATGTGAGGGCTTATGGGTATTTATGAGCTGTGTCTAGGAGGATTTTACCAGATGGGGGAAGTGGGAAGGAACTTTCCAGACATTTGTACATGTGAGCAAAGGCAGAGGGAACTGAAAGTGTAGAGCAATTTTAGGAAAGCAGATCCGGTGTCTGCCTGAGAAAGTAAGCATGAAGTAATAGAAGAACTTGCAATAGATAAACACATCACTATTTTCTGAGTGTTTAAAAATTACCCATTTATTATATGTTGAATAATATGCAATTCATATGTGTCATTTGCATACATCATTCAATATAGTATGTCATTGTATTTAAAATTAGTTTTATGTCCATTATTTTATAGTTGAATAATGAAATTGCAAACCCTTAGATACTCATAATCATTCCCCCAATTAATTCCTTCCTCCTTCCATAGGACCCCTAGGTTTTAGTAGAACACATGGACATTCACCATAAAGATTGGATTTCCCAGCTAGATGCAGGCAAATGAATAAGCTCTATCCCCAGTGTTGGCACATACCAGGAATACTGCTAGAACATTAGCTGGAGCACAACATTTGCCTCTTCTTGACTAGGAACTCTGGAATCAGAGCCATCATTCCAATCTTGAGGCCTTCTCATCAGTCCTCCTTCTACCAGATCTCAGACTCCAGAGGAACAATGTGCTTCTGGGTTTCATTGCCAAGTCCTCTGTGTGGTGATGACCATTCTGACATGGAAACAAATACTCACTGCATGCCAACACATGTCCTCCACTGCAGGGTCAAAGGGGTGCCTTGGGAAACTGCCAGTGAGACTTATGGAAGGATTCACAGAGAAGTGACTTCTGAGCTGGGGGACAAATTGCAGAAAGCTTTGTAGAAAAAGTAGAGGGAAAACATATTTGGGTAAGGGGTACACCTTGTACAAAGAGCAGAGGGATAGAGAAACCCAGGTTCTGGCTCAGGAAATAAGATGCATGCATTATCAGGCAGAAGTGTCCATAGGAGACACTGTGCCAAGCTCCTTCCTAAATGTGTGCAGCCTAGGGCAGGAGTGCAAATGCAGACCCACCTACTAAACCTCTAAATATGCCAGGGGCAATGTCAACCAAGAAAAGAAGCTGTTGAAAGGACTTCTCTCTTCTATGTCTACACAGTATACCTCCATGATGATCTGGAAGGCAGGATTGGGTTTAGAGTTGTTGGACTCCTCAGAGTTCCAAAATGAAAAGAGATAGGCAGGAAGAGCCAGACCTCAGCCCACAGCAGCCCCCTCCTCACCTCGTTTCTTTTCATTCCTGATTTTGTCCTGGGCCACAAGGGGCCTTGTACTCATGCACACAAACATCCAGGCCACACTTAACCAATTCCATCCATACAAACTGCAAATACCACCAGCAACCCTGCCCCAGGTCTATATGGTGAACCCATGATATAGTTCATACTCAGACGGAAAGAGCCATGTAAGCCTTGGAGGGAAGGTTGGAGTTTGGGAGCAGAGAATTGCAGGATCCCTGTACCCTGAGCAGGTCCAGAATTGGAGCATGGCTCTGAACAGGTAACTTTGGTGGTTTCAGCCAGGAAGACAACTCACTGTGGAGGAGGGGCTTCCCTGGAGGAGGCCCAAGGCAAGGCTTCTAAAGCACAGAGTCCAGCAGAGCCCCAGCTCTGGTTTAAGAGCAGTAACTGTATTCTGCTGTAAAAATCCATGTGTTTCTTCTCTTTTTTTTTTAATTTTATCTATTTATTTGACAGATAGAGATCACAAGTAGGCAGAGAGGCATGCAGAGAGAGAGGGGGAAGCAGGCTCCCCGCTGAGCAGAGAGCCCGATGTGGGACTCGATCCTAGGACCCTGGGATCACGACCTGAGCCGAAGGCAGAGGCTTAACCCACTGAGCCACCCAGGCACCCCTGTTGCTTCTCTTTTTAACGGTTGTCTCCCTGTTAAAACTGGGATTGCGAGGAGATCATGCTCATAGTTATATTCCAAGTACCTAACAGAGAAACTGTGTAGCGCAACATTCCTTGACTGGTGGTTGATTAAGTGCCAAGTGACTTCCCACTCTGTGTGCTAGCTAGTTGAGTTGGTCCTCACAATGACCCTTGAAAATGAACATTAGCATCCACAGTTGACTGATTGTCTCAGTCCATTCAGGCTGCTTTTAACACAAATACCAGAGATTGGGTGGCTTAGAAACAACAGAAATTTCTTCCTCACAGTTCTGGAAGTTGGAGGTCTGAGATTAGGATATCAGCATGGGCATTCCAATTCATAGACTTTCCCTTCTTCACATGGCAGAAAGGACTGAGCTAGCTTTGTGAGGTCCCTTTTAAAAGAGCACTAATCCCATTCATAAGAGCTCCACCATCACGACCGAATCACCTCCCAAAAGTCCCAACTCCTAGTACCATAATCTTGTGTATTGGGTTTTCCACCTATGAATTTGGGGGAAACAAACATTCAGACCATAGCCCTAATGAAGAGAGGGAGGTTCAGAGAAGCCCCATTTATAGAAAGTCACACAGGCCATGAGTGATAATGCTCAGATGTCCATTTCCGAATCCCTGTTCTTTCCATTGTGGCCCACATAAAGCATTACACAAAGCCATAATTAAGGAATGACTGGACAATGTCACTTGCAAATGGCTGCCTTTATGTTGTTTGTTTTTCAACAAAGAAGGGCTGAGTCCCAATTTCTTCTCATCACTAAAACCTTTTGACTTATTTTTTTAGGTCTTGGAGCTGTTGAAAAATTAAGCTGAGTAGATGCTAGTTTCTGGCCTCCGTTACCTCTGTCCACTCCATCTCCTTTCTTGGCAGCCACGGTGGGAGGACCAGAGCCCAGCCACCAACACCAAAAGTTCCAGAGTCAACACCGAGGATACTCACATGCAAAGGGAGACAGCAGCCTTTTTTATTTTCTAAGGAAAATTGCAAAATCTTCAGGTAGAGATGCATGTTGTACTTGCCTTGAATGTGGTAGGCCAGTGCTTGTTTGAGTGTGTAAAGATAGGATGCTGGGCATCATAGAATTATTCTGTTACCAAATTTTTAACTATTTTCAGACAACTTAGAATTAGTAGCCGCCAATAGGTACTTTATATTAAGCATTTATCAGATAAAACTAAAACTCCAAACTATTTCCACTTTAAGAGTAAAGAATGAAGAACATCAGGAGAAAAGAAAGTGAAGAGATCAATTAGATTGTTTTCTTTTAAAAATAGAATCATCTGGGTAAGAAAGCTTTCCATCATCTTCAGCCCCTCTGCCCACCTTGTTCTGTGCATCCACACTGCTTGTTTCAGAGAACCTCAGGGCAAAGTCCCTCTCAATTTTCTTCTCTTGCTTTATTTTCCATTGCCTCAGCCTAGCTCACACTTCAACTGCTGGCATTAGCTCAAGATCTGTCTTTGTCTCTGCCCTAAGGCCAGCAGCACTATATTTTTCTTAAGAAGAGACCTCATTATTCAGTCATCCCAAATTTCTAACAGTTCCCCATTGCCTGCATCCTAATGTCTTATCATAGCATATGGAGGCCTCTTTGACTTGGCCTCAAATCCTTTCCTGTCCATTGTCCACCACAGTGCCACAGTCAGCCATGTTGCAACCCCATGTGTGTCCTGCAGGTCCCCATGCCCACCCCTTAGTGTTCTCCAACTTTCCTCACCTGCCCCACCCATTCTTGTGGAAAGCCTTCTCCTTGTTAGAAGCTCAAATCAAATGCCACCTTCTATTCCAGCCTCCAAGCCTCCCTATAATACACATCTTCTTTTTAACTCCATAGAATTTTGGTTCTACCCTGCCTTACACCATGTTTACTATGATCTCTGTGTATGTTTCTGCTTCTTAACCATGTACTTAGAGGTCAGGGGCAGCAGGTGGTCATACCCTCTTCCTCCTTGTGTCTAGCACCAGACAGGTGCTGAATGAATATTTATCTAGGTAAATGTATTAGACAGATGGTGACTGAAATTCTCACTAATGTGTAAATGATTGATAACCTTCTCTCAGGAATAGGACTAATTTTGGATACAAAGAGGCAAAAGTCCAAGAGATTCCGTCTTCCGAATCAGGTTAAAAAGATGAGTTGGAGCCAAGAAGAAACAAATTTTCCAATATGGGAATGCAGCTTGCCTACAGAAACAGTAGCATTTGGGTGTACCCAACAAAAAGACTCGTTTTTCCCAGCTCTAGTAACTCAGACAAGAGAACAAAGTCACTTTTTTCCTATTGGAGATACTTGTCACGTTGTGATTTTAAGAACTTTCTAAGCCATTTTTCTTGCAATTCAGTTTAATTGCTTTCTAGGGCCTGAATTTGCCTGCTGGGTTTCTCAGTCCCCAAAGGGTTTTGAAACACAGAGTTCATAATAAAAATTAACGTGTCACTCTTTAAGGCAGGGAAGAAGGTCAGCTAGTGTGGAACTGGCTATGATACTTTAGCTTAGAAATAGGTCTAGTCAGTGATTAATGAGCAGATCTTAGCTGGCAGGATGAGATACAGTGTCCCGTCTTATTCAGCTTTGTTTTTGCAAATGTAGGACGCATGAAAACAAAACCAAGAGTGACTCTGTGTGCCAGGCATCATGTGGGAGAAGTGTCCTTGCACAGCTCTGCCTGTGCCACATCATTCCTGGCTTGGAGGCCACCTCCTGGGTCTCTCCCTCACTAGTGCCTGCCAATGTTTTTAAATTGTATGGTGGTTTCGTGTTGTGGATAAAAGTCTAGTATTTGCATGGACGAAGACACCGATTTATTTTGCTCTGAGTCCTGGTTTCATTTACAACCTACCTCTTCAGAGGCTGAGGCTTATGAACTCACTTTTCCCACCACCTTGTCTCCACGGCATCTTTTCAGGTTGCGGTTGGAAAACCCAGGGCCCTCCCAAGTCTGGACACAGACACTTGTTATGACTAATGCACGGCAGCACCCGTGCTTACTGAGGAGTTACTGAGGCTCAGCTGGAGAGAGAGCATGGGGCTCACCCATCTGGACGGGGGCCCCAAGAACAAAGGCATAATAGTTGGGGGTTGGGGGGAGCTGAGATGTCGAAGTCTGGGAATTGCTAGATGAGTGAAGGAACAGGAAAAATGGACTTCTGTAACATAACATTTCTCTGAAGAAATTTAGATAATATAATCTTCTCCAGCTGGGAAATTAGAAAAACTACCAAGGTGAAGGGGAAAATACCTCTTATGACATAGCTTTGTTTTCTTCCATGATCCAAGATAGCCTTGTTACCATACTAAAAAAAAAAAAAGTTTTGAATTAGCACAAGTTATGACATTGTGTATAAGTCATTACATAGGACAAAATCCATCCACAAGTTTTAGGTAGATTACTCAAACCATCCTCAGATTTTCTGAAGATGGAAAATAGCCAGCCATCAAGAAGGGCTTGTGCTTCCAACACTGTAATCAGTGCTGTAACAGACAGAAGAAATCTGTGGTAAGCTTTGGTTTTTTTTTTTTTTTATATTTGACAAAGTGTATTTTTAATGATAATAGCATGGTATTTGTATGATAACTACCTCCTATACTTATGGAAAATTTAGTTCTCTTCTTGCTTTGGTATATTTTAAATTGTGTTTTTATCATTATTTTGAAATGCCTGTGCATGAGAGTAGGTGAAACTGTCAATGTTCTTTTTTATAGGAAATGTTACCCATAACATCTTGCTCAGTTTCTAACTTGTGTAAGGTTGTTTATTGAGTGTATCAGAGTGGTCACAGAACCCAGAGGCATCTGTGCATAGACCAGCTAAAGACCAATGAGATGATCTAGCTCAAAAGACTCAGCTAGATAGGGTTGATAGTAATTACCTCAGCTAATCACATGAGAGTACAAAGACCAGAGAATAGAAAGAATGTTGGCAAGGAAGAATATTCAAGTCGCTGTGGCTGCAGAGCAACACCCAGTATGTACTGACATGAAACAACATTTTATTATACTTATGGATTATATGGGTCATAAATTTGGAAAAGATGCAGCAATAAATGGCTTTTTTCTGCTCCACAGCATCTGACTCCTTAGGTGAGAAGACACACAGTTTGGGAGTACCTTGACAGCTGGGAGCCAGAATAATATAGAAGCATCTCAATGTCTGGCAGTTGATCTTAGCTATCTGTTGGGACCTCTCTGGATCTGACAGCCAAAACACCTAAATACGTGGCATGTCTCTCTGTGAACTAACTTGAGCTTCCTCATAGTATGGCAGCTGGGTTTCCTGAGTTAATGTCCAATAAAACAAGATGCAAATCCATGACAATTTTATGACTTCGTCCCATAAGGCATATAGCACAACTTCCACTGAGCTCTTCTGGCCAATGAAGACACAGAGTTCTGCCCAGTTTCAAGGGAAAAAAACAGAAACCCCACATCTCAGTGAGTGGAATTTCAAGGTCACTGTGTAAGAAAGGCCTATAGCATGGGAGCTATGGTTTAAAAAAATCATAACAAAGAATGGAAAGAAACTTTCTGGTGGTGGCACCATTGAAAACATTTCTTCTTATCTGTTTTTCTAATTTTTTTATAATGATTACACATTGCTTTTGTGATGGAAATGGGTCCTTTACATTAAAAAAAAAAGAACTCTATATAGTAAGAGTGGCAAAAAATGAGAAGTTGGTAAAGAAGAAAACCCTAAATGGCAAGGCTATCCCTCCTTTGAATCTTATTTTTTCAAATATAAATAAATATATCGATGCTGCATAGTTGGAGTTTTTCCAAAAAAACAAACAAACTTCTTCTAATACAGAGAGTTGGGTGCTAGTAGTTTATTTTGAGGGGTGAAACCAGGAAGCACTATAGGTGAGTGGAGGGAGTGAAATACAGATGAACAAGACCAGTACCAGCACGTTAGGCGTAAGTTACCAATGAGAGCACCAGAAGCTTGATCCCACTGCAGGCATATGAAAGACTACAGAACCTGAAGCATAAGGAAATGATTCATCTACTAGTTCCCCCCAGTCCTATGTTGAGAGCTGCTCCCAGAATGTAACTCCCAGCACTTGTGCACATGGGCTGAGCATCATTCTGCAGCCAAGAGAGTCTGCACACAGTGGTGCTTACTGTGAGAATACATAGGAACATGGAGGGCCCTGGTAGCATCTGCCCTCAGTGTGCATAGAATAAGGTCAGAACTGAGTATTTTCACCATGGGTGCTTTTAAATTCATTAGCAGAGATTAAAGGTGAATGTCATCAAGCAGCTACTTCACAGTATGTTAAGGAGAGATGAGTTAATATCTAAAACCATAGGGGGAAAGGTTATGATTAAGCTAGAATAATATTACATAATTTAAAGAAGACATACGCATCTTTGGTTCTAACAAAGAACCCTTCAATTTAGCACACGCAAACAGAGCTTGGATACCTATTCAGATGTGTCCCGCCGGGTTAACAGTATTCAAGCATGGGCACAGAGGAAGCCACCTGAGCTTGTCCCCCAGAGAATCCAATAGCAGCGCCATACCTCCAGATGCCATTCTGTACTGAAAAAAAAAAAAAGTAATTTTTTTTAATATGAACAAATCATGGTAACAAACCATGTAAATCTTGGTTTACAAACCAGTGTAAATCTTGGCATAAGATTCTGATTTCCACACTAAAATGGACTACCTGTTGAAGGAAAACATGGCCATATAACTTTGTAAAATGAGGGATACGGTATTTAAAATTTTTGTCATGGCTCTGATAATACTTTTTTAGTAATTCCATGTGACTCACTCCAGTGGGACATCTCAGCTGTATACTCATTAACATGAATGGCTCAAACCTCCCACTATTGGGCTGAAATACCATGCTGATCAATGAGGAGGATAATGTGCTGCCTGGACTTTCTTAGAAAATGAGCTTGGAACAAACAGCTTTATTATCAAAAACTGACTCTTTTCCAACCCCCCACTTTCTTCACTTGACAGAAAAGGAAGGATATGACCTCCTACGGTGCAACCGCATCCAAATGGTGCAACAGAATACTAAGAAATATACAGCCATGTCACTTCCTTTGGCCATTGGGTTGTGAGCAGACATGGTACAGCAGATGGTTGAAATGCACTTGTATGACCTGGTTTGCCCTCTTGAGGTTCTGCCATCACCATGAGAAAAACCAAAGGATCAGTCCTGTTGTGCTGGAAACAAGATAAGGGGCATGTGGAGCAAGTAAAGCTGCTAGGCCAAGCCCAATCTTCCATAGCAGCCAACCCACAGACATGGCAGCTAGATACTAATTGAAGAGTGCCACTGAGATTTAGTAGTTGTTATGCAGAATTTTTCTGGCATAGTGAACCAACACAAAGCCTATGAAGGAACATTACAGAATAGAAATGTTTAATATAGCATCATTAAGTAATTTTGCATGATGTATATGATATAAAACACTCCCCTATTTCCCATACAACAGTTTATATAAGTGTACTTTCTAGAAATTTTCCATTTTTCACTAATGTTTCTGTAAGGGGAAAATGTATTGAGTTTCACATCTGAAGACACATATCTAGGTGCTGGGACACAAGAGCCAGGGTAGAAGGACTCTTGAGTAAATATATTCCTCAAGAATGTACCGGGTTCTTAGGAAGGCCCACCAATCCCTAGCCCACAAAACTAGATATTTGTGATATTTCTAATTCCAAGCATTACAGATTCTCTGGGTGATAGCAGCTGTTCAACAAATGTGTTCAATTTCAAGTCTTACCAAAGATGAACAAGGAAATTAGAGAAGATATATAGCCTCAAATTTAAGACTAGAGGCACATGAACAATCCTGCCAGAGTTCAAACCCAGTTCTGTCAACTGTTATGTCAAACCAATTATAAGCCTGCTCAATTTCTTCAACTGTAACATATGGGTAATAGTGGGTATTCTTTGTGTAACTTTTGGGGAGGATTAAGCAAATATAGACATTTTAACCATTTACATATATAAGCATTTATACATTTATATATGATTGAGGAAGGCACAGGTACTTTTCCTGCCTGATGGCAATAGGGCATGGATCAACCGTGGTCCCGAACATAAAGACTACTTAATCGTGGTGACCTGGAGATGAAGTGCATATGGAAATAAAAGCACTGGGAATCCAAGAAACTGTACAATTAATCACTATGAAAAATAGGGTACTTACAAAGAGTCAGAGGCTATTTCTAATAGGAAAAGGTAAAACTAAAAGCTAAAAATATGTATTCGAAAGCATGTATGGAACTATAGACTGAATTGCATCCCCCCCCCAAAATTCATACATTGAAGCTCCAACCTGTGTGACTGTATTTGGAGATAGAAATTTTAGGAAGTAAGGTTAAAGAAAGTCATAAGAATGAAGCTCTGATCTGATAGGATTAGTGTCCTTCTAAGAAGAGACACCAGAGCACTCTTCCTCTCCCCATATTCCCCTGTTTATAACATAATTTGCCAGGGGAAAAGTTTGGCATCTGACCCCATCCAAGAGGCAAATGTTTCTAATATGTCCACAGTCCCTCAGCATGAAACTTTAACTCTAACTTGAGGAAACAAAACCATCAGTATTATCATTATCATCAACCTTAGCTACAGTGTCCAGACCTGCCCTGTCCAATACACTAGCCACACATGACTCTTTAAATTTAAATTATTTAAAAGTAAATAAGACTTAAAATGTATTTCCTTGGTAGAGCTAGTCACATTTCAAATCTGGTGGCTGTTTTATTGAACCACAGAACACTCCTATCATCACAGGAAGTTCTATCAAACAGTGCTGGGCTAGGTGTCTACGGCATGCAGGAACTTTCCACATTGGGTCACTTTATTCTCACCAGAGACCTCTGAGAAAATGTTCATTGGTGCCTTGTTATATGTGTAGAAACTGAGGCTCAGGGACCGGCAGGAGCCCTCAGTGTCTCGGCCATGTTTTCCTAAATGCGTCATTGATGGGAATGCACTGATAGTGTATCCCCAGGCCAAGGCAGATTTCTCCCACACTGTAGTCTGGGAAAGAAATTAAGGTCTGAATCCCCTCTACCCCCACTAGGACTGCCAAAGGCAGCGCTGAAGCTACAGTCCAATTTTCACTTCAGTGTTATAGAAGAAAAAGGAAGAGAGCATTATCGGTTTTCTCTAAAGTAAGTCATTCTTCCCCAACATTCCCACCAGAACTGTTCTGATGTGTTGGGTTTTGGGGGGGGTAGCTTTAATATGTGAGGTTAATCTGGTCAAACCCCAAACATGTTTTTCCATATGCTTCTCTTTCCCCTTTTTTATATTTCCTTTAAGTACAAGTGCTAAATCAGTGCCATATCTTTATTAGTTTTACATTGATGTTGTTGACATTTTTGAGAGCTGTTTGATGTCTGAGAAACTCATGAACCTTTTATTTGCTCTTTTGAAACTTTAAAAAAAGTCACTGTTAAAACTTTTTAAAAAGCCTTTAATACAACCAGAGAAGGACTATGTTTGTATGCAAGTAAGCCACCTTGTACCCAAATATATTTCAACTAGGTCTGAGGATTCCAGTCTCCTATTCATTATTTATTAAGCTGCTATTAGTCCATGTAGGAAAATATTCAGTTATGTTCTCCCAACAGCATTCCCACTCCTCAGAGCTATTGGAAAAAAGCAAATGGAGGCGGTGCCATGATCAAGCTCATCCCTACAGTCAAATCTGTTGGCTTTTTCCTCTCCTGACCCCGCTTCCTCCCCATCACAAATTCTCCAGGACATCTGATGCGGCAGTAGAGGGGTCACGTGAGTTACAGCTGAGCTCACCGGAATGATTTGTGAGCCTTGGTATTTGCACATATGTGGTCTTACGGGACCTCTCTGGCCGGGCCAGCCATTTTCCCCCCACATCTGCTGGTTAATTGGAAATCCAAATGTACAAGACCGCACTGGGGACAAGAGAGAGGAACATGTGACCCACTCTAGAGAACTCATACTGGAAACAAAGAGTATGTGACACTGATGTTAGCTCTTTCCAAATAAATGAAATTTATAAATTAAATTTACAATGCATCTTTTGAGTAAAAACCATAGCACTCACTCAGCGTGGTCTAGCAGATGGCAGGTGAGTGAGTCTTCCCATTTGGAATGCTTAGTCCCATTTGTGACCATTGCCATGGCAATCTGTTCCCCTCTGTCTGCTTTCCAGCCCTCATCTTTGTATTCCTTTGTATTTCTGTCACTTTTTTTTTTAACTTTCCTCTACCTCTTCTTCTCTCATTCTTTCTTCCCAGCTTGAATTTTCCTGTCTCTGACACCCAGGAGAAGCCTCAGAGTCAAAATCTGTGGACAGACATGTCTGAAGCCTCTGCCCAGACTCTAAACCCAAGTCTCTGGCCATAGCCAGGTCCTTTCCTGTGGATTCTTTAAAAAAAAAAAAAAAACACAAAAATGCTCTCCTCTAAAAAGGATTAAAGTTAAGTAAAGTTCCCAAAACTTTAGTATGTGATACTTTTCTGGAGAGATAGAGTGCTAAGAAAGAGTAAGAAATGGGAAGAAAGTCAAAAATAGACCTAATCCATCTCCAGCTTTGACCTGGGTCTTGCTGGTGCTGGTGAAAAGCCACACTTTTAGATGGTGTTGCCCTTAAAACAAAGATTTTATCACACCCATTCTTGCCAGGGTCATTAAGGTCTCCAAGAAAATACAAGCTCCAAGAAAATACAAAATACAAGGTCCTTAAGGTCTCCAAGAAAATACAACAACAACAACAACAAAAAAAAAAAGGAGAAGGCATTAAATACATCTTGGAGAATCCTAGCATCTTATAAGCGGAAGCAAGTCAGAATAGGGAGTGATCCAGATGCACGTGAGCTGTTGCTATTCTGTAGAGGAGAAAATAAAGAAAAATAAAAAACTGTTGGCAATTATTTCAAATGGCACTCTGTTGTAGGCAAACAGGTGATCAGCCTGTATTCACCTGTCTAGCCACCCATGTTTTGCAGCCTGGCTACACTCACTAAGAATTTTTAACATGACCCCAGCCTCAGGCATATTAAAAAATATTTATGCCATTCTGTTTGGCCTTCAGAACAATCCAGTACAGTGGTTGGAATATTCAGACTACAGAGAAGAGAAAAAACAACCAAAGTTCATAGAAACCATGTGGAAACAGTCATCTCCTGAAGTCGCTGAAGGGTTTTGGGACCAATTCACAATGTGATCAAGAATTTACTTCTTTTCTTCTCTCCACATGGCCATTCAGCATCCACTCCACCTTAAGCCTGGTTCTCCTCATAGTCCAGCCACCTGGACTTTGTGCCTTCTGGCTATGTCTAACAGGGGAGAGATGTAGGATTGTTTCTGGAAGCTCTCTCAAAAAAGCAAAGGGAACCTTCTCAGACATAACAAAGCTTGCCTTGCAGATCATCAGTCTGGATCCCATCAGATGTCTCCTCCTAGACCACTGGAAGGTAAGGACTATGGGATTACCCTTAGGCCAATCAGGCTTGCCATAGACCTGGAGGTGGACCAGCTCCCAAGGCAAGGAGGGGAGAGTGCAGAGCTGAGGAGATGGGGGTCAGCTAGGAAAGAGGAAGGAAGGGATGCCTCTGAGTAGGAACCCAGTAGCATCCACCACCTGCTGTAGTTCCATTACATCCACTTCCTGGGTCAGGATAATGTCACTCTCTCAGGATCACAGGGTCTACTAGACCATGATTCTCAGTGTAGTCCTTAAATCTCAGGCTATCCCTTGTCTCCAAGATGAGTACACACATTGAGAGGAAGCATTTAGCCACTTTGACAGAGTAATTTCATGCTTGTAGAATCTAATAACAAAGTTTGGGCTTGTATCTTACATGTCTTTGTCTTTTTGTTTCATTTTTCTAGTAATTTGATTTTATCATACTTTACAAAAGTTTTGGTCCATGATGGATTTTTTTTTTTTTAATTTAAAAGCTGGTCCTCACCATGGACTCTTGAATCGCCATTATGGAACGTGCTGTGTTAGACAAAAGCCCATAGGTCAGGAGTCATTCCTGACATCCCATGGCAGCCTTAGTAGCTAGGACAGTGCCTGACACATAGTTGGCTCTCAGTATTTGTTGACTGAATAAATGAATAAGGGGCCCAGATGCAACTGAAGTCTAGGTTTTCAAATTCTAAATCCAAAGCTTCCTCAATAGTGTCATATGTGTGCTGAGAAGGTAAATATGTAACCTGATCCCAGGAGTTTTTCTCACCTATAAAGTAGCAAGTGACTTAATCTGGAGACAGAGTCAAGAATGTCTATAAAAGTGGTTTGAATCTCTGCTGGGTAGGAGGTTATGAACACAAGGGACTCACAATTTAGGATGTACTGGAAGTGTTGCCAAGCCCAGCCTCTGGAACAACCCTGATCCTCCTAGAAGGAGCTCCCTGGGGACTGCAAAGCAACTTTTGGTCTGGGGGAAGGGATATTCTGTTTCCCTGTTGGAATGAAGCCAGTTAGTTGCTCCAGAACTGAGAGCCAGGAAGACTTTTTTAAAAAGTCTCATTTGCATTTGTGAAATGTGTGTGGTGGGGGAAGGGAGAGATGTCTTCACAGTTCTGTTGAGAATTATGAAAATGACCTTTATTAAGTTTGAAACTATCCTCTTGATTCCCATGCAGGAGTAAAGAATCACCTTGTAGAGCCCTACGGGTCAGCTCATTATATCACTCAGCCCCCTATTTTACATTAAAATACCAACATGGTGTAGACAAGCCAATGATGCATTGTCTTTGACTTTATAAAATAATATATTTTATAACTCTCCAGAAAAAAGAAAGAAAAGCAAAACATCCTGGCCAGCTGTGAGGTGTACTCCACACAACCTGCCCAGATGCTCAAGACCCATCCACAGCAGGGCCAGGATTTGCTGAGAGACAGGTCACCACTTTTTTTTTTCTTTTCAAATGGAAAAAGTAAATCACTGCCTGCTTGAAAAACCTCTCTGATCAGGAAAGAAAGTCATTTTTTCTCCGCTCACAGAAAGCCTAGAAGAGGTGGGGAGAATGGTGCAGTAGGGGGTAAAATGGGAATTTCCACACCCTCTCCTTACAAAAGTTTCTTTACCACTATCTGTGTCCTTTAATCTATTTGCCCTTAAACTGGGGGAGGGGAAGGATCAATACATTTACCTGAGTAAACAACTACTTTCATTTCAAATAGGGGTTTAGTCTGTTTATTTAAAGGATTTAAAACAAATAATTCAAAAAGCTATCATTCTAAGATGACAGCTATCATTTTTTTCCCTTTAATGAAAAGGCTGGCCAACTTTTGGAGTACACATTAAATTCGTTTACAGACAATTAAAGAGCAGACGTTTCAGGAAGTGAATATTTAATCACAGCACTGGCCTGGGTCCATTTCCACTGAGTGGACAGATGGTCATTATTCAAAATGCTTTTCCCCTAAACACACACACAGACCCACACACATGTGTGTCATATCCTACATACTAAAGGAACTGTAGTAGTTGCAGCACTTAGCCTTTTTTTTTTTTTTTACTTTGATGTAAATTAAGTTTGTGGATCCAGAGAAGGATATAGGAAGCACTTCAGGTGACCAGAGTGTTTCCTGTGATTATTTATATTCAAATTCACTGAAATTGGTCACATGGAGGAGTTTTGGCATCACTCTGTGTGATTTGCTTAATCAAGTACTCAAGAGAAATCCATACATATCGTTACCATTTTTCATATCAGTATCATACCACTGACTTTTCTAATCTTTTCAAAATATGTTTTTTTATAAGTAGGGTTGATATTTTCAGGATTTGTGTGAATCATAAGTATATATAGAAATTCAAGAGGGAAAGAAGACAGGATTTCTGACTTATCTATAGATAGGGGTGCTCTATTTGAGAGTTCATGTGGCATTGCATCCAACCCAGAGCCTGGCATAGACAAGCTGCTGACCAAGTGTTTGCCAAGGTGATATAATTGCGTTGGGTCTCAGCCACCATGTTGTGAGGGAGCCCAGACCACGTGAAGAAGTCTCATATAGGTGTTCTGGCTACAATCCTAAGATTCCAGCCACTAGCCAGCATCAACAACCAGACACATAATTGAGTGACCTTGCAGATGATACCAGCCCCAGCCCTCAAGCTATCTCAGCTGATCCTATAGGCAGAAGGAATGATCACTGCCCAAATTGCAAATTTCTGAGGGAAATAAGCCACTAAGTTTTGCATGACTTGTAACTCAGCAATAGATAACTGGGACAGGAATCTCTTGATTAGTCTGTTTTTCCACTTAGACTGTAACTGTGCTCTGTTTGTTGCAAAATTTACTTTCCCCTTTCACCAAAGGAAAACAAGTGTCCTAAGCCTGTTTTATCCTAGGGGATCACAGAGATTCTCCCATCACACATTGTAAAGTTCAATAGAATCCTTAGGAAAAGTATGCTTCCTTTTGGCAGCTTCTGCTACTAGAGTGGTTGGTATTTTCAGGAAGTCAACTGTATTTCCTCACTCCCAGTTATTCTTTCCTTGGATAGTGCAAACCAGAAGGATAAGTACAATAATTGAAAACAACTCCCGTACCAACATCCCTGATTTAGTAAAGACCAGCCCTCAATAAATCTACTGGAATGATCTTTGTCCCTGCTTTCAGCCCATATCCCTGGAAGAACTCTATAGAGGTTTCCTTTCCCCAATCAAGGAGACAATGAGAGACAGTGAAGTCACCCAGTCCCCACTACCACCATGTTTCTGACTCACAGATACATGCACCCCACCCTATACTCCTCAGTTGTTTAACAAGGATTTTGTTTAATGCCAATTCTCTCCATGGCCTCTATTACCTGATGCCCTGACTCTGGGAAACAGAAGAAAAGAGTCAGGCATAGAGTGGCTGAGAACTTTGAAATGAAGGTACTTTTCTATAGTAAGATCTAAATAGACTAAATGGGATCCAAGTAGCAGGTATGTCATTGGAACTCAGAACACACTTCCCTTTGGAAACAAGCAAGTTCTTTATAAGTGAACTTTGGGAGCACTATGCAGTCACACACTGGGGGCTTACCTGCAATCCTTACCCTCTCCTGAGTAGGTAAGTAATATCAACCTTTTGTATTACATCACATGTGTTATATGATACTATACTGCTTGTGTCAGTGTAAGCCGCTTAAGGGGAGGCTCCATGTGACAGCCATCTCTCTGACCATACATGCTAAGACTGGCCCTGGAACATAGTAGATGCTCAACTAATGTTTGAAGAGAGAAGGTAGATATCAATAATGGTGACAGAGAGCCACTAAAAGCTGTTAAGCCATTCCTGCATAGAACAGCTCTACTGCAAAAGCTTCCATACTGGGGCACCTGGTGGCTCAGTCTGTTAAGTGGCTGCTTTCAGCTCAGGTCATGATCTCAAGGTTCTGGGATCGAGCAGAGTGGTGGGCTCCTGGCTCAGCAGGTAGTCTGCTTCTCCCTCAGCCCCTGCCCCACCACTCATGTTCATGTGCACTCTCTCTCTCAAATTATTAAGTAAATAATAAATAATAAATAAATACTCTCTCAAATAATTAGAATCTTTAAAAGAAAAAAAGTTTCCAAACTATAAGCAAGTGATGCTTTTTCAACCTTGCAATTTGGTGAATCAGAGGGATCCTATCAGTCTAAAATTTCCATCACTGCTGTCTGCTTTCCTTGGGCCAGCAGAGGTAAGCTTGTGCAAGACCTAACCACTGTAGCAGTGAGGCCAGCACTCAGCTACATAATAGGCATTAAAGCTTTTATATGGATTCATCTATTAAACTAACTTATAGTATCTAACAATTATGTGTTAAATTTCACATAAGCTCATAATCTCCCAAGAGCAAAATTATCTTATTTATTGTGTGTTTTTGTGTGTGGTTGAAACGAGAGTGGGCAAGAGCTAGAGGGGAGCTTGGAGGAAAAAATGACTATAGAATCCAGAATTAAATTTAAATAATCTCACAATCCAGACTCCACACCATCCAGAGTCTCCCCCTGCATTATCATCCCCAGGAGCAGAAGCCTTTGGTGTCAGGTCACATCTTTTTGCCTGCCACTGATTCCAGCCACAATAGTACACAGGCATGTACCTTAGGCTCAGGGATTTCTCTGCTCACTGAATCCACTTTTCTAGATGTAGAAGAAGATAAGGCCCCTTCAGCCAATAGATAAGTGCTCCAGCCTCCCGTCATTCAGAAAGAAAACCAGAGGTCCTGATGTGGTGGATCTGCTGTCCCTCTACAAACTCAACAGGTGATAGAAAAGAAGAGTAGCAATTCTAGAAACAGAAAAGTGACCACTTTCTGGAAGGTAGGACATGCAGAGAAGTGAATCCGAAACAACAGGAAGATAGACTGCAGGGAGAGGAGCCAGCTCCCAGCAAGTGGTGGAGCAGCAGAACACAAAATCAGAACTTCTAGAAGTCTGCTCCACTGAGGAACATCACTGCAGAGGCCATGAGGGTGGAGCCCTCATGGAGACAGTGTAGTCTCAGGTCCCACAGGGTCACAGAAAGATCAGGGGTGTCTGGGTGTGGCAAAGCTCCCAAGAATCAGAACAGGGAAGCCAACTACAGAGACAGAGCCAATGAATGAGCTTTCAGATTGGGGTTACCTTAAACCATGATCCAAGGCAAACTTGGGCTACTGCTCTTCGAGCAGGGACCACACAAGTGGCACATCCAGAGAGAACCCTTTCTTCCTCCTCTAGGAGGAGCAGTGCAGAAGTGCATGGCAGGAATGTGCTGGGTTTGGAGACTCCAAACAGGGCCATACACCAGAGATAGAAACACTCGGTCACAAGCCGGGTGAGCACAGAGCACAGCCAAAGACCGGGAGATAGGAATGTTTGACTGCTTTTCTCTAAGAGCACACTGAGGAGTGGGGCCCTGAGCTCTTGGTTCCTCTGGGCCAGATATTGGGAGGCCGTCTTTTTATTCCCATCCTCCAAATCTCTACGGAAAGTATTCAGGGAACAAAAGCTTCCAAGAGCGAATCCAAGCAAATTACTTAGCCTGGCCTCTGACAAGGGTGGTGCAAATCCACCTTGGAGAAAGACGTTTGATACTCATTACAACAGGCACCTCCCCCAGAAGATCAGCAAGAACATCCAGGCAAGACCAAGCTCACCGATCAAGGAGAAGAGCGAAACTCCAGAGCTAGGGGAAAGCAACCCATAGAATTCATGGCTTTTTCCCCATGAGCCTTTAGAATTGCAAAGTTAAATTTTTAAAATTTTTTTTCTTATTCTATTTTGTTTAATTTTTCCTCTTTCCCCTTTTAATGTTTTTTAACTAGTTTAATCTTACAATAGCTTTCTGGGAAAAAAAAAATAGTTTTAAACCTTCATTGTTATAGTCACATTTTATCCATTCATTGTATTTAACCTTATTTTTTGT
The DNA here is from genome assembly GCA_003697995.1 of Taxidea taxus jeffersonii. Lineage (NCBI taxonomy): Eukaryota > Metazoa > Chordata > Mammalia > Carnivora > Mustelidae > Taxidea > Taxidea taxus. The sequence continues at coordinate 21,365 of RCUC01133398.1, read as the reverse complement.
ATATGTATAGTTTTTTTTTCTTTAAAATTTTGGGATGTAATTTTTTCTAATAGATCAAAATATACCTTAAATGGAGCACACAGCATTGTGCTAGTCTCCAGCCTGAGCACATTCTCTCCTCTTTTTATTTAGAATTCTTTTTAAATTTTCATCTTTACAGTCATATTCCATTCCTTCATCATGTATACCCTTATTTTTGTATAAATATAAGTTTTTCATTCTTTAAAATTTGGGGAGGTAGTTTCTTCTAAGAGACCAGAATACACGAAAAATCAAGTGGGTGGCTCTGTTCTATTCACCAGTCTAATATACATATATATCTATTTTTTTAAATATTTATTTCTTTTTCCCCTTATCTTCTCTCTCTGGTTTTGGGTCTCTTCTGACTTGGTTAGTGTACATTTTTCTGGGGTCTTTGCCACTCTTTTAGTATTTTATTCTCTTCTCCATATATTCTGATCTGGACAAAATGACAAGGCAGAAAAACTCACCACAAAAAAAAAAAAAAAAAGAACAAGAGGCAGTACTGATGGTTAGGGACCTAATCAATATGGACATTGGTAATATGTCAGAACTAGAGTTCAGAATGATATTCTCAAGGTGCTAGTTGTGCTCAAAAAAGTCATGGAAGATATTAGAGAAACGCTTGCTGGAGAAATAACATTGCTTTATGGAGAAATAACAGAACTAAAATCTAACCAAGCTGAAATCAAAAAATTATTAAGAACGTGCAATAAAAAATGGAGGCTCTTACTGCTAGGATAAGTGAGGCAGAAGAGACAATTAGGGATATGGAAGACCAAATGATGGAGAATAAAGAAGCTGAGCAAAAGAGAGTCAAACAGCTACTGAACCACAAGGGGAGAAATCAAGAGATAAGTGATACCATAAGATGAAACAATATTAGAAAATTTGGGATTCGAGAAGGAGAGAGAAGGACAGAAGGTACATTGGAACAAATTACAATAGAGAATTTCCCTAACATGGCAAGGGAGCAAACATCAAAATCCAGAAGGCACAGAGAATCCCCCTCAAAATCAATAAAAATAGGTCCACACCCTGTCACCTAGTAGTAAAACCTACAAGTCATAGTAACAAAGAGAGAATCCTGAAAGCAGCTCAGGACAAGAAGTCTGTAACATACAATGGTAGAAATATTAGATTGGCAGCAGACTTATCCACAGAGACCTGGCAGGCCAGAAAGAGCTGGCATGATATATTCAGAGCACTAAACAAGAAAAATATGCAACCAAGAATACTATATCCAGCTAGGCTATCACTGAAAATAGAAGGAGAGATAAAAAACTTCCAGGACAAACAAAAAATTAAAAGAATTTGGAAACACCAAACCAGCCCTACAGGAAATATTGAAAGGTGTCCTCTAAGCAAAAAGAGAGCCTAAAACTGGTAGATCATAAAGGTACAGAGACAATACAGAATAACAGTCACCTTACAAGCAATACAATAGCAATAAATTCTTATCATTCAATAGTTACCCTGAATGAAAATGGGCTAATGCCCCAATCAAAAGACACAGGGTTTCAGAATGGAGAAAAACAAAACAAAACAAAACCCATCAGTATGCTGTATACAAGAAACTCATTTTAGGCCCAAGGACACCTCCAGATTTGAAGTGAGAGGGTGGAAAACAATTTACCATGCTAATGGACATCAAAAGAAAGTGGGGTGGCAATCCTTACATCAGATAAATTAAATTTTAGGCCAAAGACTATAATAAGAGATGAGGAAGGGCACTATATCATACTTCAAGGGTCTGTCCAACAAGAAGATCTAACAATTTTAAATATCTATGCCCATAACATGGGAGCAGCCAACTATATAAACCAATTATTAACAAAATCAAAGAAATACATTGACAATAATACAATAATAGTAGGGGCCTTTAACACCCCCCTCACTGAAAAGGACAGATTATCTAAGCAAAAGACCAACAAGGAAATAAAGGCCTTAAATGACACACTGGACCAGATGGGCATCACAGGTATACTCAGAACATTTCATACCAGAGCAACAGAATACACATTCCTCTCTAGTGCCCATGGAACATTATCCAGAATAGATCACATCCTGGATCACAAATCAGGTCTCAACCAGTACCAAAAGACTGGGATCATTCCCTGCATATTTTCAGACCACAATGCTCTGAAGCTAGAACTCAATCACAAGAGGAAAGTTGGAAAGAACCCAAATACATGGAGGCTAAAGAGCATCCTCCTAAAGAAGGAATAGGTCAACCAGGAAATTAGAGAAGAATTGAAAAAAATTCATGGAAACAGATGAAAATGAAAACACAACTGTTCAAAATCTGTGGAACACAGCAAAAGCAGTCCTGAGAGGAAAGTATATAACTATACAAGCTTTTCTCAAGAAATAAGAAAGGTCTCAAGTACACAACATAACCCTACACCTAAAGGATCTGGAGAAAGAACAGCAAAGAAAGCCTAAACCCAGCAGGAGAAGAGAAATAATAAACATCAGAGCAGAAATCAATGAAATAGAAACCATAAGAACAGTAGAACAAATCAATGAAACTAGGAGCTGGTTCTTTCAAAGAATTAGTAAGATTGATAAACCCCTAGCCAGACTTATCAAAAAGAAAAGAGAAAGGACCCAAACAAATGAAATCATGAATGAAAGAGGAGAGATCACAACCAACACCAAAGAAATACAAATAATTATAAGAACATATTATGAGCAACTATACACCAGCAAATTTAACAATCTGGAAGAAATTAATGCATTCCTAGAGACTACCAAAACTGAACCAGGAAGAAATAGAAAACCTGAACAGACCTATAACCAGTAAGGAGATTGAAGCAGTCATCAGAAATCTCCCAATAAACAAGAGCCCAGGGCCAGATGACTTCCCAGGGGAATTCTGCCAAGCATTTAAAGAAGAATTAATTCCTATTCTCCTGAAACTGTTCCAAAAAATAGAAATGGAAGGAAAACTTCCAAACTCATTTTATGAGGCCAGCATTACCTTGATCCCAAAACCAAAGACTCCACCAAAAAGGAGAATTACAGACCAATATCCTTGATGAACACATGTGAAAATTCTCACCAAAATACTAGCCAATAGGATCCAACAGTACACTAAAAGGATTATTCACCACAACCAAGTGGGATTCATTCCTGGGCTGCAAGTTTGACAACAACCACAAATCAATCAGTGTGATACAATACATTAATAAAAGAAAGAACAAGAACCATATGATAATCTCAATAGATGCTGAAAAAGCATTTGACAAAGTACAGCATCCTTTCTTGATCAAAACTCTTCAAAGTGCAGGGATAGAGGGTACATTCCTCAATATCATCAAAGCCATCTATGAAAAATCCACAGCAAATATCATTCTCAATGAGGAAAAACTGAGAGCTTTTCTGCTAAGGTCAGGAACATGGCAGGGATGTCCACTATCACCACTGCTATTCAGCACAGTACTAGAAGTCCTAGCCTCAGCAGTCAGACAACAAAAAGAAATAAATTGCATCTGAATTGGCAAAGAAGAAGTCAAACTCTCACTCTTTACAGATGATATGGTACTTTATGTGGAAAATCCAAAAGACTCAACTCCAAAACTGCTAGAACTCATACAGGAATTCGGTAAAGTGTATTGCATTTCTATATACCAACAGCAAGACAGAAGAAAGAGAAATTAAGGGCTCAATCCTATTTACAATTGCATCCAAAACCATAAGATACCTAGGAATAAACCTAACCAAAGAGGCAAAGATTCTGTACTCAGGAAACTATGAAGTACTCATGAAAGAAATTGAGGAATTCACAAAGAAATGGAAAAACTTTCCATGCTCAAGGATTGGAAGAACAAATATTGTGAAAATACCTATGCTACCTAAAGCAATCTACACATTTAAAGCAATCCCTATCAAAATACCATCAATGATTTTCAAAGAAATGGAACAAATAATCCTAAAATTTATATGGAAACAGAAAAGACCCCAAATAGCCAGAGGAATGTTGAAAAAGAAAGCCAAAGTTGGTCACATCACAATTCCAGACTTCAACCTCTATTACAAAGCTGTAATCATCAAGACAGTATGGTACTGGCACAAAAACAGACTCATAGATCATTGGAAAGGAATAGAGACCCCAGAAATGGACCCTCAACTCTATGGTCAACCAATCTTCAACAAAGCAGGAAAGAATATCCTATGGAAAAAAGACAGTCTCTTCAACAAATGGTGTTGGGAAAATTGGACAGCTGCACACAGAAGAATGAAACTGGACCATTTCCTTAAACCACACTCAAAATGGATGAAATACCTCAATGTAAGAAAGGAATCCATCAAAATCCTTGAGGAGAACACAAGCAACAACCTCTTTGACCTAGTTGCAGCAACTTCCTCCTAGAAACATTGCCAAAGGCAAGGGAAGCAAGGGCAAAAATAAACTTTTGGGACTTCATCAAGATCAAAAGCTTTTGCACAGCAAAAGAAACAGTCAACAAAACCAAAAGACAGAATGGGAGAAGATATTCTCAAATGATATACCAGATAAAGGGCTAGTATTCAAAATTTATAAAGAACTTATCAAACTCAACACCCAAAGAACAAAGAATCCAATCAAGAAATGGGCAGAGGACATGAACAGACATTTCTGCAAAGAAGATATACAGATGGCAAACAGACACACAAAAAAGTGCTCAACATCACTTGGCATAAGAGAAATACAAATCAAAACCACAATGAGATACCACCTCACACCAGTCAGAATGGCTGAAATTAACAAGTCTGGAAATGACTGATGTTGGCAAGTATTCGGAGAAAGGGGAATCTTCCTACACTGTTGGTGGGAATGCAAGCTGGTGCAGCCACTCTGGAAAACAGTATGAAGGTTCCTTAAAAAATTGAAAATAGAGCTACCCTAAGACCCAGCAACCACTCTACTGGGTATTTACCCTAAACATACAAATGCAGTGATCCAAAGGGGCATGTGCACCCTAGTGTTTATAACAGCATTGTCCACAATAGCTAAATTGTGAAACGAACCTAGGTGTTCATCAATAGATGAATGGATAAAGAAAAAGTGGTATATATATATATATTTATTTTGATAGCTGCATAGTATTCCATGGTGTGTGTATATATGTATATATATATGTACATATATACACACACCATGGAATATTATGCAGCTATCAAAATAAATGAAATCTTGCCATTTGCAATGATGTGGATGGAACTAGAAGGTATTATGCTGAGCGAAATAAGTCAGTCAGAGAAAGACAATTATCATATGATCTCCCTGATATGAGGAATTTGAGAGATAGGGGTTGGAGGGTAAGGAAGGAAAAAGTGAAACAAGATGGGATCAGGAGGGAGACAAACCATGAGACTCTTAATCTCACAAAACAAACTGAGGGTTGCCAGGGGTAGGGGGAATTATGGAGAGGGTGGTTGAGTGGGTATGAATATACTGGGGAGGGTATGTGATATGGTGAGTGCTGTGAAATGTGTAAGCCTGACAATTCACAGACCTGTACCCCTGGGACAAATAGTACATTATATGTTAATAAAAATTATTAATTTTTAAAATGTCATTTTGGGTTAATTCACTGATACATCAGTAAGGTTCTAGGACAAGCTCTCTACAATTGTTTCTCTCACAGTCTGTACAGCATCCCCATCCCAAGCCAGTAACCTCTGTGGAATCAGGAGGGTACTAAGATGTTTCTTGGAGAAGAGGCAGACACCTTCTGAAGGACAACCAGCCACAGGCCCTGAGCTGCGTGAGCCCCACCATCTCAAAGAATAAAGACCAGTTTTGTGGTGCTTGGTTTTGACCAACACAAACCTGAATCAGAGGCATTAGCCCCATCACCTGGTCAGCTCTTTTCAACAAACAAGATAACAGCCCCTAAGACTACATCATGAAGGGTTACTTCCTAGCCTATGTCTCTGACCCTGTCTCTGACTTTTGTCTCCTTTCTAGCTTACTAGCTAAAGAAGCTAGTAAGGAGGAGGAGGAGGCCTGACATTCCCCACAACCTGCAACCAATGAGTAGGTAGATCATTTACTCCTGACCATCCTCCTCCCTGCCTATCTCAGGATCAGCTCCATCACATGGACCCCACCCCTGTTCTAACAGTCTGTCCAAGCAGATCCACCCACTCACCATGTGTCTCAGGAGAACCCAAGAACTCTAGAGTCCTCCTGAGTGGGAAGAGTAAGTACAGGACTCAGGATGCCGAATTTCTAATTTAGCTGGACCATCCCCTCACACAGCAGGATACAGTGCATGACCCTCAGATTCATATTGCAGCTCTGCACTCACTACATGTCCTCAGGCAGGTTCTTTAGCCTCTCTATGCTTCAGTTTCCTTATGAGAAAATTGGGACAATAATAGTGTCTCCTCACTAGGGTGCTATGGGAATTAAATGAGCAAATATGTGAGAAGTTAGTTCCTACAGGATTTGGCAGGCGACAGGAAGACATTTTCCTAATTGTGTCATTTGGGCCAAGATGACCTCTAATGCCCTTATAGTAATGAGATTCATTTCAGAGTAACTTGAAGTCTAGCAATAGCAAGAATCCTGCCTCCAGCTCTATGAGAACTCTTAGATGATATTGGAGAGAACTGTCCCACCTGTAACTTGTCTAGGAACTGCATCTCTCAGCCTCTATGGAAAGAATGTTTTTATATCATGTGCCTTGCTACCTCTTTCATCAAAAGGAACATGGTATTTTTTAAGATTTTATTTATTTATTTGACAGACAGAGATCACAAGTAGGCAGAGAGGTAGGCAGGGGTGGGTGGGAAGCAAGCTCGCTGCTAAGCAGAGAGCCCAATGCGGGGCTTGATCCCAGGACTCTGGGATCATGACCTGAGCCGAAGGCAGAGGCCTTAACCCACTGAGCCACCCAGGCGCCCAGGAACATGGTATTTAAAAGAACAAGTTTGCAATTCAAGCACTAATTATCAACAAGTTAGTAATTAGTCATTCCCATTTGATAACATTTTGATCCAAAAGACACTGGGAGTATAAGAAACAGGGGTAAACTATAATATATATATTATATTGAATATTATAGAATAGAGTGGTGGCCAAGTCCAACCATGGTCCCTCACAGACAGACAAAGAATGTGTGTCTGTGGAGAGAAACAAGGAGAGATGCCATTGGGGTCCAAAAAAAGAGAGGTAGAGAGATGAGCTTGAGACAGAAACATAAAACCAGAGGAAGAGTAGTGGTTGGGAACCCTGGTGATTTCCTAGTTCCTAGAACCAGTTCCCATCAGACTCTGATGTTCCCTTTTTCCCTGAGCTGTCACTGTGAACCTTCAGTAAACTGTGCTTGATATAGGAGTATGCTTATGCAGAGTTCTGTTCCTCAACATCAAAGAGCTGTGATAAGAAGACTGCTTTATAACCAGTGCTTACCTCAAAGCCTGACGAGTATTAGGACCTAAACAATTTTTCTGAGCTTGATGGACCAAATAAATACATTCGATGTCCATATCTAATGACCTTCTTCAAGCCACCAGAAACAAGGACATTGCCCTTAGCTGTTTTCTGCCTTCCTCACTTTGTTAGTACTTCAGTCACTTCTGGATGCTAGGATGATAAAATAAAATATTGTAATGCTAAAGGAGAAAACAGCTGATCCTAATTCATAAAGATACATGTGGTAGAGAACAGACAAATCCAGCTCATTAGCTATATTTAGTCCTCATTCATCCCAGTGAAATTTTCTTTTGAACCAACATACCAAATATTTGACTCTCCAGTACTATGCATAAAAATACACTGGTGACACCTTCAGAATGAAGAAACTACATACCTTCCTCAATAAAATTCACTCCTGTGTGATCACTGTTTTCAGACAGGTCAATTATGATCCTTTCAGAATATAAAGAAGTTTGGGGGCATCTGGTGGCTCAGTCGTTAAGCATCTGCCTTTCACTCAGGTCATGATCCCAGAGTCCTAAGATGGAGCCCCACATCGGGCTCCCTGCTCAGCAGGAAGCCTGCTTCTCCCTCTCCCACTCCCCCTACTTGTGTTCCCTCTTTTGCTGTGTCTCTCTCTGTCAAAAATAAATAAATAAAATCTTTAGTAAAAGAAGAAGGAGAAAGAGGAGGAGGAGGAGGAGGAGGAGATGGAGAAGGAGAAGTTGAAGTTTCTATAAAAGTGCTCAAGGAAAGTGGAAATCAATAGCAAAGCAATCTTTCAGGAAAAGATTGGGCTGTAAAATGGTCTGGAGATACAAGGAAAATCCATGATTAATTTATGTTCAATTGTGGTTTATATAAAACAGGCAGAAAAATCTCCAAGTGACCAGGAATTTGTGAATTGTAGCTACTTCCTGATTCCAGCAGATGAAAAGACTCTCTTCTCACAACTGAGCTCTGGATCCTCTTCCTTTCTGGACAATGCCACTTCTCTCAGGCTATGGAACTGTTTTATAAAGGGTTGGCACTATGTTCCTCTGGACTGGCAGCTCACTTGACCTACAGAGCAATCTCAATGTTGAAAGCCTAACAATTAACAGCCGTAGTAACAGTACGAGTAATGATGGAATGGCACATTCAGCATTTAATCCCGTGTTTCATGCCAGTCTCAGGCTATCCATAGTGCTATCACCCTCCAAAGCCCCTTCTAATTGTGTCAAGCGCCATCAGACATTTCCCAACAGGAGCCAGTGTCATGGCTGGACTGGCCCTTACTCTTACTATGAATGCAAGATGCGCCACCAGGTAATGTGGAAAAACTAAGATTTATTACAGGTTCTAGAGGGTACAGTGCACACCCACAGCTGCACAGTGAAGTGGGACAGGGAGTGGTGAGCACAGACTTGGGGCTCTGCCTTGGGGGGTTGAGGTGGTGTGCTTAAGATTTTGTGGGTTTACTCTTAACTGGTGGATTTAAAGCTTAAGTGTGGGACTTAGGGTACAAGAAGGGAGATATGGGGTGGCTGACTCACAGTCAGGCATCAAAGTCATTCAGAGCTTTCTGAAAAGGGAATCATGGGTGGGGCTCCCTGGCTCATTATCGTGGTGTGTAGCTGGCATTGTGTTTATTCCAGACGGATTTGTGGAAGTGAATGTCTCCACAATCAAAAACTTAATGTCAGGCACTTACACAACAGTTAAAAGAGCTATTTGTCAGGCACTCACACTTCATATCTGCCAGACAGAATACTCTCATTTAATCATCACAAAATCTGTATGAAAAACCATATGGAAACTTACCCCATTTTATGGAACAGTACAAAGAGAACCCCTTAGTTTAAGAAATAGAAAGAGTTGGATTAGTTTAAATATTCCAGCTTAATTTTTAGATGGCAGACACCTCAAAACACAGCTTGCAGTAATAACTCAGCTTTTTAATTAACCGGCTACTTTTATCCCCCTCTTCCCTTGTGCCATAGATAATTCAGTTTGACATTATTAAGACAGGGAAACCAAAGGGACCCCATTAAAAATTGCTTTTTTCCCTCCTTTTCCTACTTCTATTCTTGCTAGGACCTGCACCCCTGCCTTATACATGCTTTATAGAATAGATGCTATATATCCTCCTTATAAAGGTTAAGGATTTAATGATTTCTTTGGAGTATTCCTACAAAACAGATAACATCTCAAGAGTGACTAGTTGGGACATCATGAACCTTTTCCAAGAGCACTGATTCATCAAGCCCCCTGGCTCCGGGGCATAACTGACTTATGGAGAACACCTAAACACTCATCTTTGTTCCCAGATTACTGAGAAGACACTGCACCAGACCACAATCCTCAGTTCAAACCCAGGGCACCAAGGAAAGGTGATATTCACCCTTCTTTCCTTTCTCAGTCTCCCATAGTCTCTGTCCATATTTACACTCTCTAAATCTTTAATAAACTCTGTTCTCACTTCCTCTCGATTCATGTTTGACTTTTTTTTTTAAGATTTCATTTATTTATTTGTGACAGAGAGAGCACAACCAGGGTCCAAGAGTAGAGGGAGAGAGAGAAGCAGATTCTCTGCTGAGCAGGGAGCCTGATGTGGGGTTCCATCCCAGGAACCTGGGATCATGACCTGACCTGAAGGCAGACACTTAACCGAATAAATCACCCAGTGTCCCTCATGTTTGATTTCTATCCTGCAGGTCACCAAGACCCCTCTTGGTTGGTCCTGTGGGAGCCACCTCTGAGTCCTCAGACATAGACAGCCTGCATCAGTGTCACTTGAGGATCTACCATATACAAGTCATGGCTCTGTGTGGAGATAACTTTGAGAGGCAATTGCAAGAAGTTGGAATCTGTTCCACCAACACGTGCTTCCAAGATCCTGTCATCTGTCATCTAAGCCAAATTTTTCATGGACCCTGACATGAAACCTTCTGGAAAGGGAAGTGTCCCTTTTGGGAAATTCAGGTCAGCGTTGGTTGAATAGCTCCAAGGGCTATGATGGCCTGTTGAGTGAGGACTCCTTAAACAGAGTGTCCAAGTGCTAGTGGAAACAAGCTGTAGCCTGGTCTGGAGCCAATTGGAAGCCACTCAAGCTGAGGAACCCAACACCATCCTCCTGAAAAAAAAAAAAGAAAGAAAGAAGGAAAATTTAACAAGTAAATTGAAGATCTAGTTGGTTTTATTAATGATTTGGGCAGCACCCCGTCTAGTAAATAGAAAGATGCGATGCTCTGTACAAAATGAAAGATTTTTAAAAGAAGAAGGGTAGGGCAAGAAAGTTACTAGCCAAAGAAAAGAAAGGATTGTCTTGGCAAAATGAGGGGAAAGGAAGGAGTCTTATCATGCAAATTACCTCATCTTCTTTTGTGGGAGAGGGATGCAGAGGGGCCCATGTGACAGATGACATCATTGGAGCTGATTGGAAAACTCCTGATGACCAATTAAGACTACATTTTGGGAGGATGTTAAAACTACAATTAGATTAGATATTAAGACCTAGTTTGGAAAGTTGGCCTAGCATATGTGACACACTTGGCTTGTTGTTTTTCTTTTAACAGGCTCCATTTGGGGATGCAACCACCTTATTATTCTAGGGGCAATTTAACATCTGGGGGCCCAAACCAAATTGGGGGAAGGAGAAAATGTCAATTGCATAAAGAGGAGGCAGCATAAAGGAGTCTGCCTCTATTTTCTGGTCTAAGTTGTTTACATCATCCATCTTGACTGTCTTTGACCTTGTCTTTGAGCTCCACTCACATCAGGCCTTGGACAAACCTACAAACTTAATGAGAAAAACTCTGGGGGTTGGTGGAAAGCAGCAGACGTAGAAGTAGAGGCAAATGGCCATGACACAAAACCTCAAGTATGGCAAGAGCCCAGATGACAAGCGCCAGCATGTAAGTGTCACTTCCTGGCCTCAGATTGAAGAGAGGAAAATGAAAGGAATCCCATGAAAGAAAAAACGGGTTTTTTCCTTTTGCTTTTTTTTTTCCTGCTTCTATTCTTTCAGGTCCTGCACCCTTGCCCTAAACATACCTTAATGCACGTCCTTCTTACATTAACATATATGTTAATGGCATCTTTGGAGTTTTCCAGCACAATAGGTAATATCTCAACCATTGGTACTAGACATATGATGCCAAGACCCTTGTCTTCAAAGAATAAGCCACTTAGGATGGACACCTAGACCTTGGCCTTGTTCTAATCAGTTCTTGGTGCACCAGACCATCATCCTCAATAAAAACCCACAGACCCCAAACAAAGATAAGACTCTTGCTCCTGTCCTTTAAGTCTCCTGGACAGTCTTGTCTGTATCTGCTTCCTGTAGCTTCAATAAACTTTGCTTTCATCTGCTGCTGGTTCATATTTGATTTCCATTCTTCATGAAGCCAAGTACCCTCTTGGATGGGTCAAAACCAGCCCCTAAGCTCTGTGCAAGGTGCTGCACTAAACCCCCATGCAGCTAAAGTTTAGAAGAACCTCACGTCTGGAGTTGCTTTCTAGACTAATAAATTCTGTCCTGGAATATTAACGAGTGGTGCTCTTTCCCTCATTCCCTGATACGCCATCCACCACAGCCTCCTGCATGCATTGCTTCTACCTATCATGTTTTCCTACTTAGAACAGTTAGTTTTAAAAATCCTAGCCATTATATGTTTAAATTTAAAAAAAATCCTAGCCAAGTCCATTTTTTTTCACCATTTAATGTCTCCCCCTTGCTCCCTACTCCCTTCCTGTCTCTCCCATGCTGCCTGTAAAGCACAAAGAGGGTCATGGATGGACTTGCATGCAGATCAGAGGGACCCTGGCTTCCAGGAACCCATGAACTCAGGGTTTAATAGAGTCATTTCCTGGGAGGTCTCAACACCCAGTGCTGTCCGGTGTGTCCTTTGTTGACCTTTTTAAAACCCTTCCCAGACTGGAGTGGAAGAGAAGGGAAGGAGGGATGGAACAGGCTTCTCTCCCCCAGGAAACCCCAAGGTCACCACAGAGGTCCCTTGCCCGTTTTGTGTTGCAACAGTCTTCTTCCAGTCCTCCTGGTTTCTTCCTCAAGCTCACTGTTATGGGTTGAAGTGTGTGCCCCACAGATTTATATTGAAACCTTAACCCTCAGTACCTCAGAATGTGACCTAAAAAAGGATAGGACTTTTAAAGAGGTAGTTAAGGTAGAATGAGGTCACTAGGGTGGCCCTAATGCAGTATGACTGGTATTAGAGCAAGAAGTGGAGATCAGGACACAGACCCACAGAGGGACAGCCACATGAAGTCACAGAAAGCAGATAGCCATCCACAAGCCAAGGAGAGAGTCCTCTGAAGAAACCAACCCTGCTAACACCTTGATCTTGGACTTCCAACTTCCAGAACAATGAGAAAATAAATTTCCACTATTTCAGCTCTCCAGTCTATGATTCTTTGTTCTTGTGGCCCCAGCAAATACATATACTCATAACTCTGACCTCGGAAAGCCAAGAAGGAAATGGGGTCTTCTCTGTAGCCAACTTATTGCAAGACTGGTGAACAGTCCTCAGAGCCCTTTTCTAGGATGAAAACTAGATAGAAATACTGAGTTTAAAACAGTTAGTGGTCTCTGGGACATTCTGAGGTGTGGAACCCTGTCAAAGAGCCCACCTCTCATCCTTCCCAAAGATTTGTTCTGCTCAGGATCAGGTGGGATGCCACCCCAACCTCTATAATAGAAGCCATTTCCCCCTGGAGAAAGTGTCAGGATCAGATTTGCCTCTCAGAACCCGACACTGACACAGCCATCGGGCCCCAGAGAGATGAGAGCACAGCCTCTCGTCTGGGGACCTTCCACAAACTTAAAAAGAAATGTCATAAAACAAACTGAGGGGGGTGGAGGAGGAGCGGGGTTGGGAGAGGGTGGTAGGGTTACATTATATGTTTAAATAAAAAAGCTTAAAAAAATTAAAATTAAAACAAAAGAAAGAAATCTGAAGAATAGGTCAAATTATATGCATGCCTGTCCTCCCCAAACTGCATCTGACTCCTACCTTCCTGCTAGCCTCCTTCCCTGTGTCCAGAAATAAACCTAGGGGTCTCTTGAATTCATTTGTGTACTTTGCCTCAATCACTTTTCTTGGTAACTCATTCCATATGTACGCAACCCTGTGCAAGGAGGAGTGCTGTCTGAGTCTTCTGTTTACTCTGAGTTTCCTAATTTTATGAACAATTTCCTAACAATAAGGTCAATTAGACCATGGGATCCTGTTCCAAGAAGAGTGGCAGAGTCCCCGTCAGGGGCCCAGCCCACCCTTGCCCAGACAAAGCGCTGGGGCATTCTGTAAGAAAGGCATGTGTATGGGCAGTGCAAGCCAGCTGCATGATCTAATTCTACAGATATTTTTCCATCACTGAGTCCTATGATGCCGAGTGGATTTTCTGACAATAAAATGACTGTTTTGCCATTTTCAGCCAAAGCAACATACGCTGCTACTTTTTCTGTCATGAGAGCCTTACAAAAGAACAAGTCACATTGATTACTAAGACTTGTTTTAACAATGACTGAGGGTTTTTCTTTCATTATTGGAGCAATACCTGGCAAATGCTTACTTCATGCTTCAAACTGATGGATTTCAGGAAAAACCAACATGAAGAATAAACCAATACAATTTTTTAAACCAATACAATTTTAATGGATCAAATGCCCACTTATGAAAAACCACAATTCTCAGATCCATGTTTTTATTAAAGCAGACTTTCATTTGGTGCTACAGATTTTACTAAACCCAACATTTTTCTAAACCAAAGAAATCTTATGACCAGCAATAAATTTTCTCCAAGAGATCATTTTCCAATCAGTTCCATTACAGCAAACCTATGCCATTATACTTACCTCCAAAATATACAATTACATATATTAGCGTATACCAATGAATTTTTAATTTTTTGCCTGTTAGTTCAAACCACATGAAATATTTCTGCAACCGGATATTTTTATTGAGACCAAAGCATACACATTCCAAACAATGCATTTCTATTCAGATTCTTCTGAAGCCTAATCAAAAAAGTTTGTATTATCTGTTATCAATATGTTATTATTCAAACCATTCTTTTACTTGATTCTACTCACTCCTTAATCCATTTGTGCACATTTTTTAGCCGACTTCTATACTACTTTGCATATCTTTCCTATTGATATTTCAAGGTACAGCAAGCAACATATTATTGATATGGTCATTATTTTCTAAATTGTAAAATATGTGGATCTCAGAATTTTGGAACTGAGCAAGACTTATGGAGAATTTCACTTTCAAAAACCACAAACGTAGGCTTTTCTTTTAGTTTTCTTTGATGTACCTCTTACATGTCAATGGTCCCAACAACATATGGTGAGCTCTTAAGGATAAAAAGCAACTTAACTATAGTGAATGGAAACATGAGCACACAAAAAGGTAAAATTAAAGATAATCAGATTATCCTCTGTACCAGCTTGGCTTGACTGAGCTTCTAGAATCATCTCTGTATTCCCCAAAACTGCAGTTCTTTAAAACAGCTCCTTGAAAGTGAACTTTCCTAGTTGTATTTTCTTTTACACCCTGGCCAACACAGAACACTCATTCTCAAATGCCCTGGCTATGGATAAAGCCAAGTCTTTCCACACTGGCTTACCCGTTATGGCCATGACCACACAAATAACATGCATATGTGTACATGAATACACACATGCAGACACACGAGTTCCAAGTTGACACCCCCATCAGATTTCTTCTCATCCTTACACCTCCAGTTCCAACAGCACCCTTGAACTTGTTATTTTTGCCATGAGGACAACACCTAGAAGACTCTTGAGTTCCTAACTTCCCCTCTTGGCATGAAGCTGAAATGGAATCCTTCCATTCCTTGTAAGAGCCATCCCATTATCCCAGCCCTCCTACTTCAATTCCAATGAGAAGCAAGGCCAGCACCTGGTCTCTTATTTTTCAACGAGACGCAGACCCTTCCCAGAATGGACCTGCAACCTGGATGTCTCCTCCCCCAACTCTGGTCACCAGTCCCAACCACAAGCCAGAAGTAGGAAAAAAAAAATCTAGATCATTTTTTTTCTTTTGTTTTGTGTATTTGGGGCTTCCCCTCTTCCCTGTATCTTCCCCTTCAGGTATTTTTTTATAGTTTCATGTCAAGATTTGTAAGACCAACCTGCAGACATATACTGATTATGCATGAGTTCTTGACCTCTGATCTATGACACCTAGAACTGAAGAATCCCAAGGTTTCAATTTGCCTGCCCCACCAACCCAACTGCTATATGGCTTATCCAAGTCCAGACTCTGTCCAGGCACCCTTTCCCAATTGACAGCTCTTTTTTTTTTCTTTAAAGATTTTATTTATTTATTTATTTATTTATTTGACAGAGAGAGAGAGATAGGGAGAGCAGGAACACTAGCAGGGGTAGGAGAGGAGGAAGCGGACTTCCCACTGAGCAGGGAGTCCAATGCGGAGCTCGATCCCAAGACCCTGGGATCATGACCTGAGCCAAAGGCAAATGTTTAATGACTGAGCCACCCAGGCACCCCTGTTGACAGCTCTTAATTGCCAGTACCTTCAGCATTCAAACCATCAACCACCCACACTCAAGTCTAACTTGGAAGGCCCTCACATGGCCCTAAGGTATTCAAACTGATATTTTTTCAGTTTATCATTCTAAGATAATACTGTCATACATTAAATCTCTCCCTTAGTGTCCAAAAACATGAGATTTCTAGAAAAATCACCTCAAATTGCTCCAATAAGGATTTTGGGGGGAAGAATGTTTTCATAACATGGCAAGTTCGAATTTCTGTATACAAGCTCAGAAGTGCTAGATATATCTTTCCTTTATTTCCTTCCAATCAACTTCATTTCTGACCTTATATCCCCTCTCCACCTAACTGGAAATACACTTAATCTGGCATTCTTAGGGATCCCCTCATAAGTCCCCAGGCCCAGATCAATACCAAGGCTCTGGGAAGGGAAATGAGCCAGGTGTCTTTGTTCATCTTCCCACACGGAGTATGGCTAATACACTTCTCACCCCTGAGCTCGTGGTTCCCGGGTTCATGGACTCCCAGCTCCCACTCTTAGAGCAATGGAATCTAGTAGCTGGGCTCCTGTCTCTGTGGACAGCTCACTCTCCTTCTCTCCTACAAGTCTCCTTCTCTCCTACAAGTCTCCAAGGAGAGGCCAGAGCCACTGCTTGGAGACTCATAGACCTCCTCCTTCTCCATAGCCTTTGACTCAAAATCCCATTTTAGTGAGAGGGAAAACTCTCCAGCCAACCCCACCCTAATCAGCTGGTTGAGGCTTTCGAAAACAAAAGTCAAAAAGCCCTCTGCTGTCTGCCCTGCCCTACACTTAACCTAAAGCTCCAGAAACAGAGCCTCTGGGCAGCTTGAAAGGTGAAAAATAAAAGGGAGACAAAAATCAAGAATTTACGTCTCAAATTATTTTCCAACCTCTTTAACAATACTGAACTTAACAGTACCGTATTGAAATATACATCTGACTTTTATAGTAACTCCAGATAATCTTTGCAAGACCCTGCCTCCGCCAAAAAAAAATTAATAATCATTAAAATGCACAATTTGAGTTCTTTACAGGAATCCAGCACAAAACTAAATATACTTTGTATCTGCTATTTGTCTAGCTGGAAATAAAAGACATGTGGGCTTGGGGTGCCTGGGTGGCTGAGCTGGCTAAGAGGCCAATTCTTGGTTTTGGCTCAGGTCATGATCTTGGGGTTGTGGAATTGGATTGAGCCCCCACATTCAGTTCTGCACTCAGTGGTTAGTCTGCTTAGGACTCTTGCTCCCTCTCCCTCTGCGTCTTCCCCAGCTGACACTCTTTCTCTCTCTCTCTCTCTTTCTCACTCACTCCCTCCCTCTCTCTAAAATAAAAAAATAAATCTTTTTTTTTAAGATTTTATCTATTTATTTGGCAGAGATGACAATCAGGCAGAGAGGCAGGCAGAGAGAGAGGAGGAAGCAGGCTCCCCGCTAAGCAGAGAGCCTGATGCGGGACTCGATCCCATGACCCTGGGATCATGACCTGAGCCGAAGGCAGAGACTTTAACCCATTGAGCCACCCAGGCGCCCCTTAAAAAATAAATCTTAAAACAGGAAAGAAAAAGACATGCAGGCTAAATAAATAAAGCCATGCAGAAAAGTAGTGACAAAATAGGCTTTATTTTCTTTCAACTGGTATATTTCTCTGAGAGGATGACAAGATAAGAAGATACATGAAAGTATCTTCCATCACATTGCAAAGGAACTCAGTCTTCAGGAAAATCAAAAAGATTGCAGAAAATACTTGTGAGTTGGTTGTAATAAAGAAATCTATGGATCTCTAAAAGATACATATCAACCAAAAGGAGGCATGGGACAATATATTTGTATCTATTCTTACTTTATGAGAATTTTTTAAAGATTTTATTTATTTATTTGAGAGAGAGAGAGCAAGAGAAAGAAGCATCAGGAGGAGGAGGAGAGGGAGAGGGAGAAGCAGACTTGCCCCTGAGCAGGGAGCCCAATGACATGGGACTCGATCCTGGGACTCTGGGATCATGACTTGAGTTGAAGGAAGATGCTTAACGCACTGAACCACCCAGATGTCCCTATAAAGAATTAATGTACAGGCAGTAAAGTGCACACATCTGAAGTGTACAGCTTGATGAAGTTGTATACATGTCTGCACCCTGTAACGACACCCAGATCAACATGCAAACAGTTTTCAGCCCTACAGAAGCCATCTGGTGCACCTAGTCAACACCTGCCCCAAAGGTAACCACCATTCTGACTTCTATCAACATATGTTGATTTTGTTTGTCTTTGAATTTCATATACATGAAATCACACAATACATACTCTTTCTGCCTATAAGTTCTGTTTTAAAATATTGTACTTAATTCTTTTTTTTAAAGATTTTATTTATTTGACAGAGAGATCACAAGTAGGCAAAGAGAGAGGGCGAAGCAGGCTCCCCGCTGAGCAGAGATCCTGATGCGGGGCTTGATCCCAGGACCCTGAGATCATGACCTGGGCCGAAGGCAGAGGCTTAACCCACTGAGCCTCTCAGGCACCCCTGTACTTAATTCTTTTTTTTTTTAATTTTATTTATTCATTTGACAGGGAGAGAGATCACAAGTAGGCAGAGAGGCAGGCAGAGACAGAGAGGGGGGGGAAGCAGGCTCCCTGCTGAGCAGAGAGCCCAATGTGGGGCTCAATCCCAGGACCTTGGGATCATGACCCGAGCCGAAGGCAGAGGCCTTAAACCACTGAGCCACCCAGGTGCCCCCCTGTACTTAATTCTTAATGTCTAATAATTACTTGATCATGCTTACTCAGTATATAATAATTCTTAATACTGACTATCTCATATATATAGCTTTCATTATTTGGTTTATCATCGGAGTTGAGATCTGAATACATTATTGTAAGACTCCCATTATTATTTTATTTGCTATAAATGTTACAAATATACCAATAACACATTTTAATCATTAAGTTATCACTCTTGCCCATGATCAAAATTTCAAACTGAGGCATTTTCTGGCAGAACAGAGTTGTAAACTGACACTTCTTGTAGACACTCTCTTCTGAATTAGAAACCAAAATTGAAGAGTTCCCTTGGTGAAACAACCAGATGTAATTTCCACTTCAGGTTAAACTAGATATGCAGTATTAGACAGGGAAAAAAATGTTTTTAGTCCTCCTATTCATTTTAAATAAATATAAGTGCGTAAATGTATCACAAACTTGACTCATGAGTAAATTACTGCCAAGCTTGGATACATTTCAGGCTCCACCAGAGCCATCCTCTTGTAGGAAAAAAACAGCATTTTTTGAAAAGGTCTTTTGAAGGAGACAAGGAAATGACACAAAAGTTATGAATGACACCATTTTGATAAAATCCCATGATTGCTACAGGTTTCTCTGCAAGATACTTGGAGCTGATTTGCTGGAATGATTCACCACCGGTAATGATCATTATAATAATCATTTCATCTTGTCCATTATGAACTCAGGAGCAGTAATATCAGGAACCCACTTTAATTTAGATCTACCTTTTCCAGCTCAGGGAACTTCACTTCATTTGCCACTTCAGGTTTTAAGCAGCAGAAATGGGGCTGCTCTTAAATTTTGGGAAATTACCACTTTGGTCATAGCAGATAACCACTGGAGGCTGAGGCGCTCAGTCAGGAAGGGCAAGTTTTGAAGCCAGACTCAACCATCAAAGTGGGGCCCTCACTGGAGAGACAGACCAGGTGGGGCTGTAGGACATCTGTTTCAGCACCAGAATATTTTTTAAGATTTTATTTATTTAGTTGACAGAGACACATTGAGAGAGGGAACACAAACAGTGGGGGGTGGGAGAGGGAGAAGCAGGTTTCCCACTGAGCTGGGAGTCCCATGTGGGATTCCATCCCAGGATCCTGGGATCATGACCTGAGCTGAAGGCAGATGCTTAATGACTGAACCACCCAGGCACCCCAAGCACCAGAATATGACAGCAAGTGATTATGGGAAAATTAGGGTCATATCAAAATAAAGCTACCAAAATTAAAAACTTTAAAAATTGAACTATATCACCCAAAATGGCATCCAACACATGAGGAAATATAGAATACAAGTAGATGTATCTATTTCTCTCTTGCCTTTATTTTAAAAGCCTACTTTATGCTGTTTCAGCTAGGCCTCAGCAGAGCTATATAAGTTCATATCTGGGGCAGGCTAACTCATCTAGTGCTCCCACCCCTGCCCTGCCCCATTCCAGGCAGACACAATATTGTAGCTGTAGACAATAAGGTTATGATGAGACTTCCTGGCCCAAGGGGAATCCTCCTTCCTGGAAAGAGCCTTAAACCTCTATTCCTTATCTTCAAGAAGCTCATCATGTAACAATAGCAAGGTGCAGTCTGAGCACTGGCTCACGATAAGCCAATACAGGATCAAGAGGAATATTTGTAAAACTGAAATATAAATACAGAGAAATATGTAATTACCAAATGTTATATTGCTTGTCTTATTTATTGCATGCTTTCCTCTAGAATGTAAGTTTTATGAGACCGGCTTATTTACCTGCTACACTCTTATATATTAGATATTCAGTTAATGTTTGCTGAATGAAAATAAGATGAAATGAAGTGAAATGAAATAAAATATAAAATAAAATAAAATGGAGATAGGCTAGACTTCATTTCAAGAGGACATTAGACCAGAAAGCTAGATGACACTGGGGAGACACCAAACACAGTAATGTGGTAACCACTTCAGACTCAGCTTTATCAGGCTGACAACTGGGAAATCTGAACAGGCAGATTATTAGCATGAAGAGAGTCTTTCTGAAGCTAAATGGAGGAAAGACACACAATAGAGAAAAATTAACAAGGTTAAAAGTCAGTTCCTTTGAAAAGAACAACAAAACTGACATACCTCTTCTGTTAGCCAGTCTGATCATGGAAAGAGAATGAGAACACAAATTACCAAAATCAGGAATAAAAAATGGAATATCACTACAGACCCTACTTTCATTAAAAAAATAAAAGTCATGAACATCTTTATGCTAACAAATTGGACCACCTGTTGAGATGGAGAAATTCCTCAAAAAATACAACTTACCAAAACTGTAAAGATGAAAGAGCCTGAATAGTCCTGTTATTAGAAATCTCAAGAACAGGCTAAAAGTCCAAGAGTGAGGGCAAGGCCAATGTGACTAGGAGTCAGGCAGGTCATGGGGTCTCAGGCATAGAAAGAAAGCAGGGTATTACGTAGGCACTGTGTGTCATTGAGCAGAGTCCTCTCACTGGAAACAGGGCACAAGGTTAGAGCTATACTTTTGAGTTTGCACTGAGATTTAGAAGATAAGGCAGAAGCTTCTCAAATTCTCAATTTCTAAGTGCTTAGTTTTGGGTTTGTTTGTTTTTTTTTTTAACACTTTG
>ML102368.1:202173-262778 GCA_003697995.1 Taxidea taxus jeffersonii | reverse complement strand
AAAATCTACAAAGAGCTTAGCAAACTCAACACCCAAAGAACAAATAATCCAATCAAGAAATGGGCAGAGGACATGAACAGACATTTCTGCAAAGAAGACATCCAGATGGCCAACAGACACATGAAAAAGTGCTCCATATCACTGGGCATCAGGGAAATACAAATCAAATTTTTACCTTTTAAGAGTTCATGAAACTTCTAAACTCAAGAAATAAAATTTAATTTGTGCTTAAGTCTTCTCAGTAAGCCCTACTCAGTCAACCCCATTTAATGGAGTTCATTATCTTTTGTTCTGTTCTGTGTAGAATTCTTCTTCGCATAGAGAAACAGAAATTAAGTATAGTAATCAGAATTGAGAGCTGAGTTAGGAAATATAAATATGTGCTTAAGAGGAAATATTTTATTGTGCTGGTCAGTGGTACATGAATTATTCAAGATGTAAAAATGATTATCATATAAGCTAGCCTCAAAAAGCACATGTAAGATTAATTTTAGGAATGGATATTTTAGGCCAAATTCAAAACTCTTCCTAATTCCCTAAACAGAAATTTAGTTTTCTATAAGAACCCTATCCTTGATAAATTATGTTTTGTGTGTCTCCTTAGATTTCTAATTATGTAAGGGCCTACTTAGCCAGAGCGACTCCATCTCGAAAAAACAGCCATTTTGTTGTTTGTGCAATAAACTTAAAATGACCCTGCCCCACCAGAGGAATTTATTAGAAACAAGTCTGGGAAACTAGTAAAATGTAGCCAACCAGTCCCTGATAACAGAGCCTAGATACAAGAACGGGTCAAGTCAGGCAGAGATAACAGAGCCCAGATGCAAGGACAAGTCAGGCCAGATGGAGGCATCCAATCAATAAAGCACACATACTATCTCCCTAACCACCAAGGAATGTGGGCCCCGCCTTTTCGGGCGCCAATTCTGACCAAAGTGAAAGTCTAGCTACTATAGGGTAAATTGTAATTCAATTGGCCACCCGTGTGTGACCAGCATGACTATGCAACTTTCTCTGTTTATTACAATCTCATTGGCCAGGCTCAACCACAAGGCTTTTCCTCAGTAAGTTAAGCAACAGACTCTTGGTTTAGGCTCATGTCAGTATCTCATGTGAGGCTGGGGGTGGCCACTCTCTCCATAAGAGACAGCCCTGGCTGGTCGGTTTGATTCTCAATACTGGCGCTAAATAAAGCTTTGCTTGACCTTTGCTTTGTATCAGTCTTGCTCCGTTGATAATGGACCCCAACAATTATATATATTATTATAATCTTCAGTGAGAAACTGAAGGATACAGATAAAGTTCCCTCCCTTCTTCTAGTTTGAGGTCATGACTTTGGAAGAAATAGGTATCAGTTGGAAAGGAAGAACTAACCTTGAAATATGGTCAGAGATGAGAACTTGGTCTTGTGAGACTGGCATATAAGAATGTAGGTCTCAAGATCAGATTCTTGGGTAACCTCTATGCAGAAAGGGCAGGAGGAGGAAAAGGAGCCACAGAGAAAGACCCCCACAAGATGTGCAAAAAGAATTAGAAGAGTATATCATTCCAGGTGTCAAGGCATTTCAAGGGGCAAGAAGTCAAAGGCTCAGAGAGATATCAGGGAATGAAAAATAAAATTACACTGATTTCAACAGCTTGGAGGTGACTTTAAGAGAGTAGTTTCTGTAGAGTGAGTAGTAAGGGCTAAAGGGACCATGATAAAGTATGGAGTAGGAAGTTGATCAGTCATGACTGCTAATACTGTCATATCATCTCTCGGAAGTGGAGGGATAATCACGATAATAATAACCACCACTTACTAGGTTTTGCTACATGCCAATAACTGTGTGGAGTATTTTATACCTATTATACACTCATTAATTCAACACCTATCTATTAAGGATCTCTACCTCCAAAATTCATCCTAATTTCCTTGCACTTTCATCATCCTTACTGTGGCCAAACCAGTATAAATTCCCTCTCCTCTTGCCCCAACTGCTCATATCTACAACAGTAAACAAAATGTTTAAATCCAATTAAATCTAATATAAAAAAAAAAGACCTCCAATTGCTTTCAACTTCACTGACATAAAACTCAGTCTCCAAAGCTTGTATGCTCTGGTCCCCAAGTTTATGTCCAAGCCCATATCCCGCCCATCTCCTTTTTGTTCCTTATGTTCCGGCTACAGTGGCTTTCTTATCATTACTTGAATGTACCAAATTCATTCCTGAAGGTGAAAAAGTTAGAAATCAAGGTAAATAAGCAGAGATGGACTGCATGAATCATACTAGGAAGGCCACAATCCAGAATGATACAAAGCTTTTTAGTCACTCAGTTACCTAAGATAGTACTGAAGCATGGTGGGTAAGAAGTCAGCTCCTGCTATTGGATATTGTGGATTCAAATCCTGGCTCGACTACCCACTGGCTGTCTGATGTTGCTAACCAACTTAATCTCTCTAAGCCTGTTTCCTCATCAATAAAATAAATCAAATGATAGAACCCCTATAGAGAAAAATAATATCTCTTATGTTGCTGAGAATATTCAATGAAAAAAATGCAAGTAAGGCACCCTGCATGTATGCCTTGCCGTAAATATTACCTATTAGAATGCATTCAGTAAGTACTGGGCACAGTTCTAGGCTGTGTGCCAAACAGAGAAAATGATATTTGCCTTCTTAAAGCTTTCATTTCATATTTTTAATGTGGGGAAAATATTTTTAAATACTATGTGCAATAGAAAAAAGAAAACATAAGTTCATGATCAGCTCCCTGATGCAGGAAGATGTTATAATGTTCCTAGATGCCAGAGAAAATGCTGAACTTAGTTTTGTCAAGAAGCATATTCTATTTTCAAAGGACAGAAAATTGATTGAGATTACTTGACATTCAAGACCCATCTAACTTTTTAAGACTATATGACAGCCACACAGTGCAAAGGTGACCAAGAGGAAAGGAACTCACAACCTGAGGATGGATGAGGTTAACTTGACCAATAGAGATGATTGCGTTTTCCCCACTCCCTCCTACTGTCATGTGAAAAATACCTAGAGGAAAGGCAACTGCAAGCTCAATTCAAGATAGCAGCAGAGCCAGCTTCCTGAGACATGTTGGGGTGGTTTGTATAAAACAGGCACAAAACAACTGTTTTGAATGAGAAGTGTTGAAAAAGGTAAACACGACATTAAACTGCAATGGAAGAATTACAGCACAAGAACAAGGAAAGTAATAATTCCACAAGGATCTGCATGAATCTATTACATCTGTAATATCACATCCGGTCTTGTACAACATTTTAAAAAATAAAGTGGTATCGTTGCTTTGCTTTTCAGATTACAAAAGCAATATATTCTCATTGTAAAAAAAATAGGTATAGGAAAGCTTAAGATAGAATATTGAAATTGTTTACTGGTAACCACTGTAAATTATTTCTAGGTACTACATTTTCTAATCTCATTAATTCAATTCACATTTAGTGAATATCTACAATATGCCTAAGATTCTAACAGAAATCATGTTAGAAACAGTGACACGGTGGTAAATAAGAGGCGTAGTCCTTGACCTCAGGGAGCAGGGGCATGGGAAAGAGAAATCTGTGAGCTAGCAACTATATCTGTAACAGAATACCCAAGATAATCACAGGTGTGGAAATCATGTTATTTGAAAAATAAGTTAGTGGAAGGAAGTAACTCTGTTTCATTGGCAGAAGAGAAAACCAAAGAGAAATTTTATAACCATGCTCAAATATTGAAGGGAACAAATAAATAAGAAAGACTAGGTTTGATTATATTATATGAGAAGACAAAATGAAGATAGTATATGGAAGGTGAAAAGAGATAAATTTGACTCAGTATAAGAAAGAATTTTCTAGGGGCGCCTGGGTGGCTCAGTGGGTTAAAGCCGCTGCCTTTGGGTCATGATCCCAGGGTCATGGGATCGAACCCTGCATCGGGCTCTCTGCTCTGCGGACAGCCTGCTTCCTCATCTCTCTCTCTCTCTGCTTCTCTGCCTACTTGTGATCTCTGTCTATCAAATAAATAAATAAAATCTTTAAAAAAAAAAAAGAAAGAAAGAATTTTCTAGTGATTGGAGTGGACCAAAATTGTTATGGCCTTTTTTTTTTTTTTTTAAGCAGTGGGGAATTCTTCATCCCAGAAGTGACAAGGCTGGATGGCCACCATTAGGAATGCTGAAGGATATTTCATGCAAAGCAGGGATTGGACCTTTGTCTTCTTTTAGGAAAGAAAAACTCAGAAGCAAAGCATCAATGACTTACAAAAAAGCAATCAAAATCTCAGACACTTTGGGAAATAGCCCTAGATAGTGTAACCGGTTTTTTTGTTTGTTTGTTTGTTTTATCTCAGGGTATGAACTTTCTTTTCCTTACCCGGAAACACGAAATATAAGGTGAGATTATAGTCTAATTAAAATTTCTGAGATTCTATGGTGGTATGACAGCATTGGGATTACCAAATTATAGTGCTTTATGCAAGTTAACCTGGGGTAAACCAAGAAGATGGCCTAAGGTTAGGATGGATAGTACTTTGGGGAACCTGGGTGTCTCAGTAAGATAAGCAACAGACTCTTGGTTTAGGCTCATGTCGGGATCCCAGGGTTGTGAGATTGAGTCCTGTGTTGGGCTCCGCACTGAGACCTAGACTGTTGAAGAAATTTTGCCAGATGAACAGGAGGAGGAGGAAAGAAGAGACCACGATTCTGATGGGTTCAGGGATGAAATCGTGAGCTTACCTCAAAGTGGACAGGAGATGATGGTTGAGGGGTCACAAGATTCCCGTTTTGGGAAATGGCGAGATACTAGAAGAAAAAACTGCAGAGTTCACTGACTACTGAGCAGCATATTCCTAATCCCCCAAGGATTTTTGGTTCTAACCATGGTGTAGAAATAATGTCTGAACCTGAGGAAACCACCCTGCATGAGATCACAGTGCCCAATTTGTAACCAATAGGGGCCACACACCAGGCATCCTCGTGTCTGGCCATGGATAGAACTGTAAGTCACTGGCACGTCCCCAGGGTGGGTGTGAGGGACTGGGACCTCAGCCGAATGAGGATCTAGAACCAGATTTAAACAGATGCATAGAAAATTTTAAATACATTATTTCTTGCATACCTGAGTCTGTGGACTGATGCATCAGAACTCGCACCCATCCTGCCTGATTTATCTGTTTTAGTTTCAACATCTCACAAAATCATTCCCTTGATACAAAATACACACAGCACCTGTCCTCACACAACTCTAGTTTACATTTGCTTGCCTCAAATTGGTATTTCTTAAATTTTTGGAGGCGAAAGTCTTCACATATACATAACAAAATGCTCCCCAAAATGCACATACAGAATGTTTCAAACAATTTCAGAGGTACATACATTCCCTGAAGCACATCCTCTACAGGTCTTGGACCTCCTTTTTAAGCATGTTTGTCTATCTCTGGTACTCTTAAATATCTCTCTCTCTCTCTCTCTTTCTGTGTGTGTGTGTGTGCGTGCGTGTGTGTGTATGTTTCACTCCCTGTCAATCACAAATACAATGCATCTTCAGCTGCTGTCTTTGTATGAGGAATATCTAGGATGAGCAAGGTCTAGGATGCCCACTGTAGCTGACTCTGCTTTTCACATAGATAAGAAACCCATCTAACATCTGATATTGTATGGCAATCCTAACACATGGCTACAAATTCCTGGATATTCCTCCCATCAAGTGGTAAAGTCTATGTTTTCTGCCCGTATGTTTGGGCAGGATTATGATTACCCTAATAAAGTACAAGAGAAATAATACTCTGTGACTTCTGAAGCTAGGTCATAAAATGCTGCGCAGCATCTGCCTTGTGCTGCTAGAACACCTGTTCTTGCTGTCCCAAGCTGCCCTGTAAACAGGACGACTACCCTGAGGTCACCATGCTCTGAGGAAGTTCCAGCCACAGGGAAAGTCATGTGTATTTATTCTGGCTGAGAGTCCCAGCTAAGCCCAACATTTGAGGCACTCCAGTGCAGACACTAGATATGTGTGAGGAAGTCTCCAGATGATTCCAGCCATCAGCTATTCAAGTCACTACCTCCCCACCCCCACTGCTTTGTTTGAGTCTTCCCAGCTGAGTCTCAAACACCTAAAAGCAGAAATAAACCATCTCCTCTGTTTCCCACCTGAATTCCTGACCCACAGAATCAGTGAGCATAATAAAACAGTTGTTTTGGGACACCACAAAGTTTGGAGAGAATTTGTTCTACAGCGATGGAAGCACTGGCCAGCCGTGACAGGGACTGGAAGACAGCAGAGTAACACGACAGAGTGAACAGACATGTCCTGAACATTATCTCAAAAAGCCAACCAGATTTTAAGTCAGGAAGAAGGTAGGATGAGCTGAAGTTGTTGTTGTTGTTGTTGTTGTTTTTAAGCAACATATGATAGGAAGCGAGAAATTAGAGTCCCCATGTTAAGCACAGTGTGGGTCAATTATGAGGCTAATTGCATGCCTACAAGAGGATAGGGAACTAGAGGGAGAATGTGCCCTGGGACAAGTTATTGGATGAAAGGAAGAGAAACATTGTGTGGAGAAAGGAGCAAAAGATCTCAAAAACTTTCAGTGTTTAGGAACTTTGCCAGCAGCTTCTAACCTTGCGAAGGTTAACTTTCTAGTTAATATCTCTGTGCAACTTAGGGGATGAAACTCAACTTAGGTTTATCTGCTTTTGACAACATGTTCATGATGATTCTTTAGGTCTAGCAACTCCCTACCCACCCACTCCTGATGTAGATCAAATTTTACTTTATTAAAAAAAGGAATCCTACAATTATAGTTGCAGATATTTTGAGGCTTGTCAAAATTATGCCGGCATAAGCACAAACTTACAATGAACAATCACAGAGAAAGGTATTGCAAAAGTAAGTTTATAATGTGGTTTTGCTCATGATAGAAAGTTTTTTCACTTTTTCAGTGTGGCCTTCTTTTCTTTTTCTTAAGAAAGCACTCTAGTACCTCATGCTCTCCCAAGTGACAGTATTATCAGTGTCTCCTTGCCCACTGAGGAAGGGTCTAGGGGTGACAATTCTCATTATTGCTTTGAATCAACTACAAAGGTTCACATTTTGTAAGTTCAGTGGGATTCAGATAAGGTCCAAAAAGAGATGTTTATATTTCCAGGACAGTTTATTTTCCTGTAAAATGATAGGATATATTCTTAGCTCAACCATAATATAGCTTTCCATCTCACCCTTGCTATGACTCAAAAAACTCAATTATCAGTGTTTGATATGGGTCTGGGTTAGCTCTATAGTTACCGTTGGACTTAAAGTTCTTGTAGGTTCCTCAAATAAATTCTGATCATTCTAAGGGGAGAGTTAAAGCTTATTTATTATGTTATCACTTTAAAAAATGTATCACATACTTAGTTAGAGGATGAGAAAAGATGGTAAAGATAGGCATTAAAATGACCACGACTCCCCCTGTTCTAGGGTGCCCTCATTCTTTCTAATCCTTTTATATGGCATGAAAAATCTACTCTATCTAGTAACTCTCCCAGGAAATGGATCTCATTAGATTAAGATTGTCAAATACAAAACAAACATTGCATAGGACACTACTGACACTAAAAAATTCATTATTTATCTGAATTTAAATTTAACTGGGCATCCTGTATATTTACCTTCTAACAACCCTACATGCAGTATTACTGGAAGAACTATTCCTCCTTCTATGAACCCCTCCCAGCCCTCCTGGGACTATCTAGGATTTGACACTAGCACTGTTAACACAGAGCTATATCTGAAGATCAAACAAGGACAATCTATATTACATATACAAAACGTTTAGTGTCTGGGTTTCATAGAGATAGAGGTGGCGTTTTCTGAATTGACTTGTTTCTCACCTCCTGTACATGCACGTGAGTGTGCACACACACATATACACACAGTTAATAAGCACATGTGCCTCTCACTGTCCTCCAACAAGACGGAACAAATCATGTAAGTGGGAAGAAAACCTCTCTTCTAGGTCCCAGCACAAGGGCCCCGAGGCAACCACCAGCCAAGCTCCACAAGTCCTGCCAATAGTTGCTTTACTGAATGGGTCCACTTAATGGACTACAGTATCATGTAATTGAACATCTCCATAAATAAAACCTGGCTTATTCTGAAATCTAAAAAGGGAAAAATTTGTGTTACTGCAAGATTTCAAATCTCCCCTTGCTACAGTTTTTCCCACACTAGGCAGAGAACACCTCTGAACCATGCTTGGTCATCTTTACCAGGTTAGTCTACCAGAGACCCAGCCGCTGGCTCAGGCCAACCTCTTTGATTAGTACTTCTCTGTAGTACACTCTTGTTGCACTTAGAAATAGAAAGAATTAGCAGCCCTCTAGCCCAAACCTCAGATTTGACAAATGGGAATTCTGAAGCTTGGAAGGGACATGATGCACTGAGGTTATAAAGGTAATTAGTTGCTAATACTGGACAAGGTACCCAGTCTTTGACCATGCGTTGTTCCTTCCAGCACCTGTGGCTCCCTCAGCAACTCACCTTTATGGACTAAAACAAACTTGATCAAGTCTATCCTAGAAAAATAACTCCTGTTGTGCAGCTTTATAAGAAATCACTTTATAAAGCAGATTATTACAGTTGACTCTTGAACAAAATGGGTTTGAACTACATGGGCCCACTGATATGCAGGTTTTTTTCTTTTTCAATAAATACAGACAGTACTATAAATGTATTTTCTCTCCTAAGATTTCCTTAATAACATTTTCCTTACTTTAGCATATTTTTTGTAAGAATATAGTATATAATACACATAACACACAAAGTATGTGTTAATCGACTTTATGGCAAGGTTTCTGGTCAACAGTAGGCTATATGCGTAGTTAAGTTTTGGGGGAGTCAAAAGTTATATATGGATTTTCTACTGCACGGGAGTTGGTGCCCCTAATCCCAGCATTGTTCAAGGGTTAACTGTAATTTGCCCGTTTATTAGAAAGAACCACCTCCCTTGTGGGATAAATAATGTTTTTTATCTAGACCAGGAGCTGATTAACTTTTTTGGTGAAGAGCCACATAGTAAATGCTTCAGGACTTCTAGCCACACTGTCTCTGTTTTTCCACTTCCAATACAATGTGTTGGAGATCCCTTTCCAACCAAATTATTTAATTAATGGTTATTTAAGATCTTCTTATGGGGCAGCCACCGAGATGCCCCCACAAAAACCTCCCTATACAAGAACGTGTTATGAGAAACATATTTCATTAATAGCGTTCAACTCCAATACTCTTGGGTCCACCCAGAGATAGCATTTATACCAAGACTGCATATTTTAAGGCTATTCTCAGACACTAACTAAACATGATGAGGGTACCATAATGGGCCATTTTCACATTATATTACTTGAAAGCAGAGGTCAGTAATTTTTTTTCTCTACAGAGTCAGGTAACAAATATTTTTAGTTTTTCCAGCCATACATTCTCTGTTGCAACAACTCAAATCTGCCATATTATCATGAAAGCAGCCATAAAAGATATGTAAAAAAAAAAAATGGGTGTGACTGCATTCCAATAAAACTTTATTTACAGAACCAGATGGTAGGCTGGATTTATCCCATGAGCCATAGTTTGCCAATCCCTACTCTAAGGGGTGGGGAGGACTTGGTCAGGAACTCCCCACTGACCAGCTAAAAATTTCTCAGAACTGTTCTATATTCTGAAGTTCTTCCTACCCAATCTTTCCATCTTTCTCTTATCTACTTATCTACTCCTGCTCTCCCTGCCTACCCCTCCTACTTCCTCCTTTATTCTTCATGGGCATTTCAGCCAATAAAACTTCTTGCACATCAATCCCCTGTTGGTATCTTTTGCTCTGAAAACACAACTGACATTCTTCGTGTTTATTTCGAATGTGATTGATTGCCAGCAGATTCTGCATAAATGATAAATAAAATGAGACATGAAGTAAAAATTGCCCCATTGGTCCCAAATAGCTAAAAACAAAGTGATATACTCAAGTCAAATATATCATAGGGTAGAAAGAGGGACAAAGCATGATGTAATGGAAATCACCGTAGATTGGCCTCAGAAGGTCTGAAAATAAGTTCTTACTTTTGCCATTTTCTGGCCCAACAGCCCTCAACTTTTTAAGTTCAGGAATTTGTTAATCTTGTTTTGCCCACTTCAAAAGATTGTTGAGAGAATACATGAGAAAGCATGTCACTGTCTTCCAAGACACTGTATTTGGCACCACATTTAAGTTGTTACATCTCTTTTTATCCCCAGTCAGGTCCACAGCATTTCATCGAGAGAGAAGTTGAATTGTTGATTTTAGAGAAAATACAAGATCATTTCATGCAAAAGGAAAGCAAAGCTTATGCATAATTCAAGTGACTTATCCTGGCTATTGTCCTTGGTTGAAGTATGAAGGTACTGCAGCCTACACTGCAAGCTTAATTCCCTCACTGACCAACTGATTGTGAACTGAGGACAAATGAGGCATCACTTAACTACATCAGTAGCCCCTTTTCCAAAGGGAACAGACAAACTGTCACCATTATAGGATTAAAGATTCAAAATGTTTCTCCTGTTTACACTGGACTAGGAGTATTTTCTTCTAATCCCAAACACAGCCTCACCACTGCCAGCATCAGCCAGCATCAGGCCCCAGATCTCTCACTGACCTTCAGACTGAAATGGATTGGTATTCACTCCCCAGATATGAAAGGAGGCAAGAGAAATAACTGAAAATCTTCTCCGGTTTGTATTTTATTAGAACAGGGAGGCACAGAAGGCAACAACCAGAGCAGTTCTGCATCTGTGTGAGCTTCAAAAGTCAACATTTGTGTACTGGGCAGGCTACATAACTCTCTTGTCAAGAGAATGGACTGAGAATAACAAGCTCAAGGACTCATGAGATGTGTAAAAAGAATCATGTAAAAGGAGAAAGACAAAGGCTTTTAAGAATGCTTATTGAATTATGAAACATTCACATAAACCCGAGGGAAGAGTTGCTAACTTTACTTATTCATTCACTCAAAAACATTTACTGAGCACCTACCATACCAGGCACTGCTCTAGGTACAAGGGTTTGGAGATAACCAAGACAGACAAGAGCCTGTTTATGTTTTTTCATAAGAAGATAGCCTAAAAGAGCAGCACATACTTCAGAATTACTTTCAGAGGATGATAAAGGCTATGAAACAAGATATAATGGAGGGAGGGGAGACATGAGATTTGAGCCTAGACACAAAAGGTGCAAAGGAGCCAGTCACGGGATAACCGGGGGGAGGGGTTTATAAATAGAGGAAATGGCGAGTGCAAACACCGGGAGGCAGGGACAAATTCAGACCATGCCAGGAACACAGAGAAGGGTAACGTGTCTGGAGTTTAGTGAACCAGGGGGAAAGTAGTGTGAAATAAGGTCACAAAGGCAGGCAGAGGTCAGATCAGAGCCAG
Source organism: Taxidea taxus jeffersonii (assembly GCA_003697995.1). Taxonomy (NCBI): domain Eukaryota; kingdom Metazoa; phylum Chordata; class Mammalia; order Carnivora; family Mustelidae; genus Taxidea; species Taxidea taxus. Next base: position 251,350 of record ML102368.1, on the reverse strand, counting down.
ATCAGAGCCAGATAAGGAGCCCAGATTTTATTCGAAGTGAAATGGGAATCAATTAGAGGCTTTTAATCACCAGATTAATAAGTGGAGACAAGTAGATCAAGCAGCATGACTCCTTCTTAAAGATATTGACCTTGTCTTACTCACCTCTCTTTCCCTGGGGACCTGGTCAGGGCTTAACACATAGTGTGTTCTCATTAATGCTCACTGCACTGAATTGAGAAAAACAATTTATGTTCACCTTGTACTGATCCTTAAATATTTTGAGCCCCTTGAGGGGTATACTTGTTTCTTACTCATTTTTGTCATTTCAGTGACTGAAAATATATCTGGTATTGCACTTTTCAGAAATATTGGTGAATGAATGGATGAAGCACATACTGAAATTCCAGTGAAAGGCAAAGTAGTTGGACAGACAGATTTCATTCTTGGGGAGAACTGTTACCTTCAGGATATGCTCTAGCCAAGAGGACATTTTTGAGAATGAAAGGGAGCTGTTATTAATGATGATGTTGAGACAACAAGTATGAACTGGGACTATCTTGGGCACCATGGTTTTCCTGAATATAGTTTTTATTCAATCTTTCCATACCATCAACTCATTCCACTGCTCATTGATTCCATATTTGTCAAGAAAACTTCTGATGACTAACTTTTATTGGCCTTGCTTTTAAATCAAGCTACCATCTAGATCAGTTCTGCAGTCAGAGGTTAATGTGTGCATTAAGAACGTAGGTGGATCTCGATTCTTCCACTAAGAAACCAGTGTGCTAATTTTTTCCCAGACTATTGTTTGCTAATACATTGACCCAATCATACAGTCAAGATTAGAAAATCATGGTATACTCTTCTTTACAAAGCTTTTATTTCACATTTCTTATCACCTTTTAGAATCAAACTGTCAGTCTGATTTTTTTTATTTTCTTCTTTTTTTAAATAAACCTCTGACCTATCATTTTCAGCAATATACTATTGCTTGTGGTTTGTTTATTTTCCCTTTGACAAAGCTAGAGGTATAATATAGCACTTCACTACATTTTGCTTTCAAACATGAGTGATTTTCCTACAGTTTTGTCAGTTGCGGGAATGAGAAAGTAGGTTTGTTTAAACAAGTTCTCTAATAGAGTAATCCTGGTAGGCTGGATCCCCATAATCATATTCATTTATTTAAGTTTACTTTTCAGCTGATTTGCCAAAAAGCTTGGCTTGTCAGAACAGAGCCCAGACAGAAGGGAAAACTATAAAATGGAAAAATAAAGTGATAGAGTTGAAGTTTCCTATTTGAGTTTGCCGTTTCCTCTATATTATTCTGGAAATTGACATGGATCAAAGCACAGCCTGAAGAATGAGGAAAGCAAGAGAGTGTGCCTACCTGAAGCAACCTCTCAGAGGTGTATTCAATTGAATTCTAATGTTGTAAGTTCAGCTCCCCCTGGTAATGTCCGTGACTCCCCAGAGGAGCTTGGAAAAAGTCATAGTTGTCCTCTACTTACACACAGCAGGAGAAGCTTGCTAGTTCTATTAGTCCTACAGAATTATAAACCCACCACCTCTTGAAAGTCACCCCTTTTCTGCCCTAAGCATGCCAAGAGTAATCCTGCATGAGGACAGCTGCAACAGCTGACTGATCCTTTCACCTGAAACACTGAAACACCCTTCACCTAAATCTTCACATGACTGTCTCCCTCTCTCCTTTCAGCAGAGATTTCATCTCCATAGAGCAGCTTTTCCCAATACGAATCCCATTCATTATCCTGGTTTTCTTCTCTCAGTAGCGTATGTGTCCAATCGCTTGTATGTTCCTGCCTTCACTGTCTGCCCCACACATTCATATGCTTCCAACTCTGAAGGCAAGATACTCGTCTGCCTTTCTCACCATCATAACCTCAATATCTGGAATATTGCCTGGCACAAAGTAGTGTACAGTAAAATTTACGTAAATGATGAATGAATGAATGAATGTTCTTCAGGGTATCACCCTGAGACCTTTTGCAATAGACGTTCCAGACCCGTCCTTTCCAGAGCACCCACTCACTGCTCCCATCAGTCTGACACTGATTCACCAACCACCTTGGAAAATGAGCTAGCTAGTTTCCTGTGTCCTTTTCCTGTCTCTAAACAACTAACCTGTAGGCACCTCAGGCCACAGGCCACATCTGATCCTCTAATGTCTCATTAGCCTGGGTGCGTAAATAACTACTTCCCTTTCTATATTGTGAGTTTTGCATAGACCCAAACCACTTCTGATTCATCTGTGTATGCCCTGCATTCAGCAAGAGCATAAGAGTCAATCACATAAGAAGTTTTAAAGTATTTGCTAAACCACAATCATGTTTCCCCAACCAGTAGTTCATTCAGGATGGTGGATATTAATGCTTCTAAAAGAAATACTTTTACCTCATTCCAAAATAATACATTATCCTCTTTTTTCCAACTTTACTGAGATACAAATGACATATAATATTGTATAAGTTTAAGGCATACAACATGTTGATTTGATTCACTTATATACTGAGAAATGATTACACCACAGTGTTAGCTAATGAAATTCAAGAAGAGGTATTATACTATACAAAACAAAACAAACCAAAAAAAAAAAAAATACAGAGATCAGCTCCTGCCTTAGAAGGAAGTGGAGTACTCACCAAATCAAAGGAAAACCAGAACAACCAGGCTTTAGAAATGACAGGAACTAGGAAATTTCCAGTAACCTGGGGAGTAGGACCTACAGAATAGATAGTCAGGGAGACATTGATGTGATTATTTGGTCCTAACCATTTTTCATCCTCTATTTAAGATATGAATTCTAAGGTTAGAGATACTGCCTTTCTTACTTTGCATTATGTGTTCTTCCTTCCCCTTAATAAGGCAAGATACCTTGATTGAGAATCCAACTATTCCTGTACGTGATGGGGAAGAAATAATTCTTCAAAGCTAATAGAGGTGTATTATGTTGAAGAAAGGGAAATACATCCTGGGAAGGAAAATACATCAAGAATCCAACATACAACTGAACATTCACATAATGGCAGATGAGAGGGAAGATATCCTATTATGTGCTCCATGATGGCTATTGAGATTTTTGTCTTCAGCAAATGGAATCTACTCCAAAAGAGCATCTACTCTGTATCAGGCATTGTGCTAAATGTCAGGGATCTAAAAATATGGACACAGTTCTTGCTCTCCTGAAGCTCACAGTCCAGTGGAAGAGATTCCTGATTCAACAGACGTTGCAATATAGTATTATGGAAATGTTCAAGATGAAGAATGAGATCCCCAAGTAGAGTGCTCACAACTCAGTCTGGGGACCTCAGGAAAGCTTCCTAGAGGAGCTAACATTTGAGCTGTTCCTTGTAGTTTTTGAGCAAGTGAGGATTCATTCCAGATAGAGGGAGTATAGGAAAAGTAAAAATTACAGGAACCATGAAGCAAAGTAAAGCATGGAGAGAAGAAAGAGAATATGAAATAGATGGCAGGAACTACTACTTTCAAAAATAAAGGAATCAGGGAGAGCCTCACTAAGAAAGTGACACCTAACAAAAGTGAGAAAGTGAGATCTATGGATATTTTGTGGGAAGAATGTTCCAGGTAGAGGCAAGAGCAAAAATCCCAAGATGGGAGCATGCCTGAACTTTTCTACTGGGCTCCCTCTTTTCAACTCAACTTGTATAAAACTGGGCTCATTGCCTTTCTACTCTACTTCAGCTGTCAAACTTTTTCCTCCTCCCAGTTTCTCTGGTTTGATAAATGATGTCACAGCTAATCTATTCAGAAGTGTAGGAGACATTCTTGACTTCTTTCTCTCTTTCTTTATATAGTCATCAGGCTTAATCTACCTTCTAAATATCCCCCAAATTTGTTAATTTCCCCCTTCATCTCACTCTTGTCCAGGCCACCATTATTGTTCATTTGGATTATTACAGTGGACATTGGAACCATTCTCCCTGCCCTGTCCATTTCCAGTCAACAGAACAGCCAGAATGCATTTCGAAAATGCAGACTAGATCATGTCACTCACCTGTTAAAACAAAACAAATAAGAAATTGTAGTGATTTTTTTATTGCCTATGGAATTAAATCTGAATATATGACATTGTTTTCAAGGCATTTGGTCCCTGTCTACCTTTTCAGACTCATTTCATGCCACTCCCTTCCCTGATCACAAGGATCTACATTAAAATTTTATCAGTCCTTCACATACAGCATATTCTCTCTCACCTTTAAGACCTCATAATGTGTTCTTTGTGCCTATAAACCTTTGCCTCATCTAAATAAGTGCCATCACCTTCACAGAGATAAGACCCAGCTTGAACAATACTTTCCCAGTTAATTCCTTTCCTGGGTCTCTGTTCACTGTGTTGCACACTGTATTTCCCCCATCATAATACTCAATATATGATGTTGTACACTACTGTATTTATTTTAACCATGTGATAAGTTTCTCCCTTTGCTGTGCTATAGGGTGTTCCTCTGGGGAACAGAAACTCAGGAAACTATTCTTTAATTGGATTGTACTTTGTGATATGTGTTATCACATATTTGCCCCTAATTTCTCTGCAACTCATAACAAGAGTCCTAATTGTGTCCACTGGTGACCACGAAGGGAGAAGTTTCTTCTTACCTGCTCCTAGTACCACTTTATTACCTGATACCTTGAGGAAGGTTCAAAGAGTTCTTTCCTGTAGTGTTCAGGCAGTTCTGCAAAGACAGAGTTGAGTCGGGACAGTGGGATAGAGGACTGTGCTTTGTCATCCTAGTTTCAATCCTTCATTCACTTGTATACAGGGAGAAAGTTCTCATTTCCTAGGACTTCAGGAAATGCCCCATCTGGATGATTCCTTATTTCCTAATTCTTCCCCTCTCTCTTCTAACTCCTAAAGTATTCTTCCTTTAATGTCTTTTGTATCTAGTGTCTACAAGCTCTTCACATTTCCCCAGGCTGCTTCACCACTCTTTATAAAAGTAATCAACTTTTTAGTCCTCCATTCCCTCCTTGTCCTACATATTTTGCAACCCCCATTAAGTATCAGTGGTCTTTCTTGTCTGCCCAGTTTCTTCTGGTCCCTCAGGAAGAGGAAGGATTCTGGTGTTATGAATGGAAAGAAAGCAATAAAGATATCCTCTGTGCTGTAGCTATTTTTCCTTGGAAAATCTAAAGTCAAATACTATCATAAAGATTTCTTTTGAAAATTCTTCAATCTGAGAACTTAAACTGGAAGTTGAATACTACATTAAAATGTCAAGGATAATCAACAAAATAGTAGAGATAGATTAATAAATTTCAAACCCAGAGAAAAAAGTGGAGTGCACAGAACATATATAGCTCAATCTTTTTGTTAAAAAAGAAAAGAAAAATAGAGAAAGTGCAACAAATGTCTACGTGCAAGATTGTTTTAAAAATTCCAAATATATAAATCATATTAAATATTAATGGACTAATTTGTCAGTTAAAGAACAAAGGTTGTCAGATCATACATACACATACATGTCTGTGTTTACTTGTGTATTTTGCAAGAGATACCCTTAATGCATGGCAACTTTGAAAGTAAAAAAAGAGAAAAGTGTATATCAGCCAAATGTAGGGCTACATGGACATCAGACAAAACAGACTTTAAGACAAAAAAATTTAAATGATAAGAATATTGATACATAATGATAAAAATTCAGTTCATAAGAAAGATAGGAATTTTCTAAACTTAATGAACCAAATAAAATAGCCTGAAATATATAAAGTGAAATTGAAAAGAATTTAAAGATTTTATTTATTTATTTATTTATTTATTTGACAGAGAGAGAGGGAGATCACAAGTAGGCAGAGAGGCAGGCAGAGAGAGAGAGGGAAGCAGGCTCCCTGCTGAGCAAAGAGCTGGATGCGGGGCTTGGTCCCAGGACCCTGAGATCATGACCTGGGCTGAAAGCAGAGGCTTAACCCACTGAGCCATCCAGGCAACCCAAAAACAATTTAGAAATAAATTGAAATATTCATCATCATAATCAGAAATTTAGAAACATCTCTCAATTATTAATTACTCAGAGACAAAAACTCAAAGATACATAAAATATTTGAACATAATTAATATGTTTGATCCAAATGACATCTTAAACTTGGTACTCAAGAACCAGACAATAATCATTATTCTCAAGCACACGTGAACATTTGCAATGATTGGCTGAATACTAGACCAGACATCACTGAATTTCAAAACATCAATATCATACAAAGCATGTTTCTGAAAACACTACAGTTAAGTTAGAAATTAATAGCAGAATGTACCCATATCTTGGAGCTTTTAAAAACACACTATAAATAATTTCATGGGCTCAAGAAGAAATCATGATAGAAATTTAAAAATTTTAGAACAAAAAATAGTGGAAACACTACATAGTAAAACTTGTGAGATGCAGTAAAAGTGGTAGTTATGTTCACATACTATAAAAGACTGCCTGTGATTTAGGTATCCAGTTAAGCAGTTATTAATAAAACAATAAAACCAACCCACAGAAAGAGCAGGAAAGGAGATAACAGCAGAAATTCATGAAATAAAAATTTTTATAACTGAGAGGATCAATAAAATCAAAAGTTTGTTCTTTGAAGAGACTGACTAATAAAACTCGCAAGCCTCAGGCAAAACCAATCAAGAAAAAAGAGAAAAGGCATAAATAAAGAATATATTACAAAGGAGTAAATGGAACAAATGTACAGATGCAGAAGACATTTTAAAAGAAAAAGGAATTTTATAAACAATTTTATACCAATAAACTTGAGAACTTATACAAAATGGACAAATTCCTAGAAAAATATACTGTACCCAAATTGACTTAAGAAAACTGAATTTTTCTATAACTATTAAAGAAATTGAAGAAATAGTTTGAAATCCTTCCATGAGAAAAACACTGAGCCTAGATAATTCAGAAAGAAATATGACAAATCTCTTAGGAACTAAACATTTCAATCTTAACAAATTCTCTCAGAAAATAGAAAAAGGAAGAATAATCCCCAACTCATTCCACTGGATCAGTATAACACTGATACTAAAACCAGACAAGGAGAAAACAAAGGAAATAACAGACCAATATAAATTATGAAAATAAATGCAAAAATTCTAAATAAGACAATAGAAAATTTAATCCAGGGACACAAAAATGGTGTAACATTAGAAAATCAAAACTTACTGATCTGATTTTTAAAGGTCTACAAAATGACCCAGAGAAAATGTTGTTCATACTACAGAAACATTAGAAGTAATTTGTTGAAAATCAAGACAAGGATGCCCATTGCACTCGCTCCTATTCAACATTGTGTTTGGGGTCTTAATTAGTGTGAAAAAGGAAAAAGTGAATTAAATATATAAAGATTTAAAAGGAAGATGCAAAATCAGCATTCTTCACAAATGATATGATTTTCTATATAGAAGAAAAAAATTAAATACACTAGGAAGAATGTGAGAGTTTAGCAAGGTAGCCAGCCATTATTAGATCAACATATGAAAATCAGTGACATTTTTCTATAACAGCAATAGTTATAAAACACAGAATATTAAAAACACCATTTCCAAAAGCAACAAAAACTCTTGAAGATATTAAAGATCCTATAAACACATCTAAAGAAAGTTTAATAAGGTTCATATTTTTCTTAAAATCATAGATCTCCAAAATTGAGAAATATTCTGTACCATGGTCATGGATAGTAAAACACAATACCAAAAAGATACCAAATATTCTAAATATCCCTTTAGAACTGAATAAAATTCTGATTTAAATATTGAAAAAACTGATTCTAAAGTGTACAAGGAAGAACAAAAAGCCAAGAAAAGTCAAAATACTCCCAAAGAAGAAAAAGAAGTTAGAAATAGTTACCTACCAGATGTAAATTTTTATTGTAGAGTTATAATAATTAAGACTGCAATATTGAAGCAAATGCAGATAAACTGGCCAATGGAAAGAATAGAGAGCCCAGAAACAAATCCATGCATACATGCAATTATCAGTATGAAGACAATCATATGCATACCCATGCTGAATGCAGAACATGGGATTTTTCCCATCCTATTCTACAGGGAACAAACTAAGGATCCAGAGGTAATTAACATGCCCTGTATCTCAAAGCTAGCCAATTACAGAGCCTGAATTTGAAGACAGGTCTGCCTGAGTCCAAAAACCACACCATCCCAGAGCAGAGACCTTGTGTTATTCACCTTTGTACCCTTAGCACATAGTAGGTCCTCACTGCTATACACTCTTTGATTGGTCTATTTGCACCCACTTCATTTTGATTTGACACTTAATTCACATAGGATACACTGGCCTTTACAACTTTACTCATGTAATAGTGAGTTTTACTTTAGAGAGAAGGAAAAAGCATTTCCTTCCATATAAAACTGACCTGATCTCTGATAGTTTGAGTAACATGAGAAGAAAGAAACATAAGGGAATGGAAACGAACCTTTAATAAATAACTAATATACATCATTGTTCTAGATACCTATAAAACTGTCTTAATCTGTGTTACATTCTAAAACATTGGAGAAGTGGATTTGAATCTTGACTGTCCCTTATTACTGGTATGAACTTTAGAAACTCAATCTCTCTGAGCCTTTAAATTCTTAACTGTAAATAGATGGTAGCAGCCAGCTACTACGTCTAGGAGATATTGAAAGAGCCAAACGAGCTTATGTATATAAAAGCATTGCAATGCAATATCCAAATTAAAAGCTGATGACATTTTATTGTTGCTATCTTAAACATAGTAATTCTCCTATTTCACTATTTTATATGGCATAAAACATAAGCTTTTAACTTAAAATTGTAACACTTCTTCCTCCCACTGTTTTAAGCTTATCCCCATTTGTTGGGAGTCCTGAATGACCCACAGGGGGGACTGCTACTCAGCTAGCTGTGTTATCTTTTAAGACTTAGGCCATCATTTCTCTAAGCTGAAAATCGGGAAGGAACTTGGGACCAAATAGCTCAATGAATATTTTCAAATTGTTTCCCTTTAGAGAGTTCTAGATGAAATGACATTTTTCTAGCAAGTAGAAATGACAGATGATTACCAGGGTTAAAACATTTAGATTCTTGCTTTCCCTAAATGCAATTTGCTTCTTGCTTTTCCCAAATGCAATGGAAATTGAGTTGAATTAGTTTTTACACAAACTGGGAAATATAGTCTTGATTTTAATATTAAATTGTATTAAAGAGTAAGCTGTAAGTAGGTTTCCAATTTTTACACTTATTAAGTGAACCAGAGTGGTAATTTTTAGTTCATGAGAAATCATGTAATTATGATAGAAAAAATTGTCTGGGAAATTAGATTAAACTTGAGCTATATACAAGATCAGAATAATTCTGAACTCTAAAACTCTCTGGATCATCAAATGCATTTAACAATTAAAATTTCAACATATGCTCAAATTCATTACTAAAACTCAAGAAATGTTAATGACTAAAATACCAATATAGAGATATTTGTACTAACACTCACATCCCTGATTAAGATATAAAAGCAAGGTAGGTGGATAAATTCATCAAAACATACAATTTGAAACATGATAAAACAAAGTCAAGATACCTAATCCTTACTAAATAAAAAGAAAAAAAAAACTCATCTCATTCTGTAGCTATTTTCAGAGCATGGGGATCTTGCTAGAAGGAAGGAAAAGCATGTTTAACCCTATTTTTATTACATGGCTACAGAGCTATTCCATTATTCAGTATAATGAAATTGGGCCTTCTGTCAATAGATGGTGTTAAAAACAAAATTCAACTGAGTAAATTTAAAGATCCAACTAGCTGTATTCAACAATGCATGAATTGGGCAGCATCCCATCTAGCAAATAGAAAAGATCTCTGAAGAGCTGTGTGAAATGGGAGATTTTTATAGTCAGAAGGAGCAGGGACAAGAAAAGAAAGCAAAGAGTGAATTATCTCATCTTTCTTTGGGGAACATGGCATCTACCAGGAGGGTGACCTCACTAGTGTTGACCAGGAAGGTCCAGACCAGCCTGTTTAAGACTACATTCCTGGGGGAGGTTGAAACTGCAGTTAGGTTGGGTATGAAGTTCCAGGTTGGTGATGTGGGCTCGGCACGGGTGACTCTATTTTGAGACTATTGTCTCCTTCTTACCAGTCAAAATTCCTGGATGTTAAAATAAAAGATTTCATTCCCTACACACCCTAACACACACAGTCTAATGAAGCTAGTGGTTTAAAAATCCAAAATCATAAGGTTAAAAACCCCTCCTCCTCTGCTAAGGATATCTCTAAACTCTGGGAGATAGCACTGAACAGTAACATATGAGTAAAAATATTTAATGAAAAAGAATTTTCTGAGTTGATGCTGAGTTTTGTCAGGAGAATTTGTTTATCCTGGGGGTTGGAGGAGAAGAAAAATAAAACTTTCAGTTATGGGCACATAAAGCAATCAGTTCATTTGTTAATATGCTTTTTAGGTTCGTTATCAAAACTTGAATTGAACTTTTATGGCACATTAGCTGAGCTATATCTAACATTCTTTTGAAAGGAGAAGATTCATGTCAAAAATTAGCTATCTGTGACCTATTTCTAATAAATAAATGGATAGGTGATTATGAGCTGCCTCTGCAATTCCCACTGACTTGAAAACTGCTTACTCTGGACCATTTTGGAATAATTCTAGAAAGTTATAATGATTTTCTGGGGCCATAAATGATGAAACTCTGAGAAAGCGATTACATTACCATGGTTTTACTCTGGAGTTCACTGTAATGAAACTGAACCTTTTGTCAACAGTTAAAAATATTTCAGGTTTGCTCAAGCAACCAGTATAGTGCTAATGTCTTTGAGTTGACTTTATAATTGAGACAATATGAGCCCTACTGAATGCAGTTGTTATGATAGAAAGTTAATCTAAAGAAGGTAGGGACATGATACAATGCACACGTTTCTCAACCAGCTTCAACTTGGTCTGTCAGTTTTAACAGTGAATGTATCAGACTACTGAATATTTTACTGTTGTATAACCACCAAAGATACTGTGCAGACAGGGAAGATATTTTAATTTTCCCCCCTCTGGTGAATACAGGACCCATCAATGTCAGGAGTGGCACAGTGCAGTTGTAAAGTGAAATTTTCTTTTGCATTTCAACAGCAGAAAACATCTCTGGCTGCCAACAATATCTGCATTTAAATTCTTCAGAATCACAATTGCTTGTTCTTGCAAAGGACAAACATTAGGGCCTCAATGGCCTTTGAAAGTCATCTCATTTGGATTTGAGTGAGGGCTAAATTATATATTTTTTCCAAGTAGGAAGAAAGAAAGTGGATTAGAGAACTGTCCGAAATGCACAGTGTCTTTCCAGGGAACTGAAGGGACTGCATTCAGAGGGAGTTGGATTCCAGACTAGTAAACACACGGGTCGGTAATCCTCTCTTTGTTTACTGAACATGAATCACTCCTCGTTTCTGAAAGGAAACAAAGAAATGTGCTTTGTGTCTGCTAAGGCTATAAATCCTCAGGTGGAGGCCACTCCAGGCTCCCGAGGAGACTGCCGCTCTTACCGATGCTGTGGCCCAGTTTCAAGAAGAAAGTCAGCAGAATTGTTGAGCAAACTGATGATAATGCTCCAGGAGAATCAGCCTTCAGCCCGTGCCCACTGTCAGGCCACTGATTTATTCCTCTGTTTCAAATGGCAAATGTGTTCAAGCTGGCAAAGGTCGGTCTCCATGACAACAGGTCTAACTCTTCCCTCTGGAGAGAAAGCTGGAAACCATTTTGGACACTTCTTATTGGCTTAAGAATGTCAGCCACACTTGGAAACCTGCCCAGACTGTATTTTGCCATGACTGGCAGAGATAGAGATGGATCCTGCATGGAAGTCTCGCCACCATAGTCATGAAGATTAACTCCACTCATGAGAAATACAAACTTTTGAAAAAGTTAATGACTCTATATTCCTGGTTCCTTAGGCAGAGCCCCCCTTAGGAGATATTCTGTTAAAGATAAAGCGAACAATATGAAACATTTTAGTTTTAGTTGATCAAAAGTCCATTTTGAGGGGCGCCTGGGTGGCTCAGTGGGTTAAAGCCTCTGCCTTCGGCTCAGGTCATGATCCCAGGGTCCTGGGATCAAGCCCCACAGGCGGGCTCTCTGCTCAGCGGGGAGCCTGCTTCCTCCTCTCTGTCTGCCTGCCTCTCTGCCTGCTAGTGATCTCCATCTGTCAAATAAATAAAAATAAAAATAAATCTTTAAAAAAAAAAGTCCATTTGAATTGAGCAGCACCAAACAAGAAGTGTTGAGGACCCATCAGTGAACGGGAGCCATGGGAGAACAGGATCCGGGAGAAAGACTTATATCAAGTGCAGAAGCAAAGACAAGTTAATTGACTGTAGCTTAGAGCCTAGCTGGTTGTTTATGATTGGCTGTTCTTAGACTCCTGATTTCCTAACCTTGAGGCTTTTACAGGCTTGGTTTTTGGGTTGCTTAGGTAGGCCACCATAACATTAGAGCCACCTCTGATGTGGGAAACAGAGGCAGAAGAAAAGTTATTAAATTTCCTTACTACCTAGAGCCCACTGACAAGTCCTTGAAACAGGCAGAGTGACATTCCGCTAGGGGCACAACTGCCTCCACCTTCATACTTTGCGAAGGGCAAAAGGCAATCCTAGCCTTACCGCCCCTGCCACCTCCAACCAGGATCCTGTAAGTCTAGTTTAACATATAAAAATTTCTTTGGAAACTTCCTATATCTCTAAACCCTCCGAGATACATGCTGGCAAATGGCCCACCAATATACATCTGAAGAGTCTGCTCAAGGTTTTATTAGATGGTAATAAACAACCTTTTCCCAACAACAGCTAGCCCCTCGAGGTCCTGGAAACCTTGCTTCCAAAATTCCTTAGAGACTTACGCTATCCCTGACCCTCTCCCAACTTGCAAGTATATAATGGACCACTTCTCACAACCCCGGGGCAGCAGCTCTTTCTGCCCATGGGTCCTGTCCCTGTGCTTTAATAAACCACCATTGTGCACCAACGACATCTCAAGAATTCTTTCTTGGTTGTTGGCTCCGGACTCCATCCCCTGAACCTCACTTATATTCTAAAACTTTATCACCTCAGCCTGATGGCCTCCTTCTTTAATTAATCTAACAGTCCTTAAAATAATGGATTTCAAGAAAATGACACAGCCAGTGAAAAACAATACAGCTGGCATCAAAAGCTGGGAAGAGCTTCTTTCTAAACATATTTAAAAACTAAGAGGTGGGAGGGAAAAAAATCACATCTTAGGTGTTGGGTGGATTTTTAAAAGATCTCTTTTTAGCCATCAGGTCATTAATAATAAGGTCATGAGAAAGCAAGAAGAGCCTCTTTTGCCAAAATAATAGGAGTATTAGAATTTTTTTTTAACATAAAGGAAACCATCTAAAAGCACTTCCCAGGTCATCTAACATTTCAAGTATTCTTACATAAACCTGTGTTTCTGAGTAAATTACCCAAACCAGAGACTTCTAGCATCTGGGAAGCTTTTTAAAAATGCAAATTCCTAAGCCTCACATGAGACTCACAAAACCAGAATTTCCAGGGGCATAGCCCTTGACTCTTTACGTTTCCTAATAACCCACAAGTCGTTCTGATGATTGGAAATCATTGGCCATCAGGGGCATATAAGTTCCTTAAGGAAAGACACAATAAAACTGTAAACCAAATGAAACATTTAAGATGGAAACTGTGTTTGTATCCTTAACTACATCTTAAATAACCAGTCTTGAAATGTGTATTTGGTTATCAAAATTTAAATTTTGCCCTTAAAAAGAAAACTTTTCCATACTTTGCTCTACTTAAGAAAGAATGTATAGGTTTCTAAAGTTATCATGTTATATGATTAATAATATAATTTAAAGATTTATACATGTGAGTGGTTTCAGCACAACTCAAAAATTCTAGTAATTAGTGCTTTTGAACCCCATCTAGCCTAAAAGTACTAAGTTGGCCCCATGTCTTTTTGAGCTCCATTAATTAACTTGTCACCATGCATTTAACAAGTCCACAACTTAGCCAGTGTGGTAAAATAAATAAATAAATAAATGAGCAGTGGCAAGCAAACTTACTGATGTCAGTGTGTATTGCTTTATTTGCTGTTTGCTTTCCTTGCATTTTACTAAATGTAGGTTGTGCCACCATTCACATAGGAATCCCAGGCATGCATTGCTTAGTATCTTGTGATGATAAAGCACAATGAACAAACAGCTCCTTTAAGTGGAATATTAATGACCAGTAAAGCCTATAGCAAAGATCACTAATTGTCCTATCAGGCCTGGCCTCCAGGTGGCCCCTATCATTACATGGGAGAGTATTAAACTTCTGTTTTATTTAAACCACTGTTATTTTGTCTGTACAGTCAAACCAACACATAATATATAACCATTGTTGGGCTTTCTATTTTGAATATGCTCAATGTTAAGGAGCAAAATTTTTCCTCCACCCTGCAAGGTTCTTTCTGATGGTCTAAGAAATAAATTGACACGAGACTGATTAACAGAAGAAAATCACATGCAGTCATGTACCTACTAGTTGAGGTTTATATACCTGCTATCCAGAGACAAAGAGAAGGGGTAAGAGTTTGGAACTTCAAAGGGAAGGAAAACAATTCACAGGAAGATGAAAAAGAGTAAATGTTTGGTAAACAAATATTTGCTGGGCCATATAGAATTAAGGGGACATAGAGAGAAATTTTTAACAAGCAAATTTTGCTAAACTTCTCTCTGTCTACAAAACTTACTTTATATTATTCTATCTACAGTGATCACTCCCTTCACACAGAAGGTCCTCCAACTAAATTCTTTTAGTCAGTTAGGGGGAAGGTCAAAGTTTCTTCCTGAGCCATCTGTTTATTATAAATAATCAACCTAAAATCATCCAAGTAATAATACGTAATCCAAATAATCCAAATCCAACAATGCGAAAGAGACACATTTTGGGATAGCAGATTTTGCTCCCCTACAGCTAAATCCAAGACTGTCATTTTGACAACCCTAGCATTTGGAATGATCTAAATTCTGTGCATTTGCACATGCATGTACACACACACACACACACACACACACACACACACACACAGAATATCCAATGACAAAGAGTCTCTCCTTGACCAAACCTTAGTCAGGTTCCCCTGAACTCTTCTCAACAAGGCCCTGACTTCTGGACTTCCCTGATAATCACCATCTAATTTTAGCATGAATACTTAATGCTAAGTCAGTTCAGCCAGAATCTCCCACTTGGATATCTGATCATCTTCAATATCTGATCAGTTCCTCATCCCTCACCATCTTCCTTGAGATGCTTGATCATCTTGGCCCTTTAGCAAAAATCCTGTTAGGTCAGTTTAGCTAGACTCTTTCCTTACACCTTACATTTCCTCTTAGGAATTTTCCATCTGCTGACCCTGCCCTGCTCTTAAGTTGTAAATTTTCACTTTTCCTTGTATTCAGAGTTGGGCATGATCTCTTTCTCCCACTGTAAAACCCCATTGCAATTGTCCTCCACCTACCACAATAGTCCTGAATAAGTTTGTCTTACCATTCTTGGACAAGTGTTAAGAAAATCACTCTTTTTTCTGACACCAGTCAGTAAGTCAGTGGAATCTATGCTGATGTAATATTCATGTTAACTGAAATACCTGTAGAAGAGATGAAGTCAAATGGCCAGCTCATAATACATGGATGAATCTTAGACTCAGGGTTTAGATACTGAAAGTGTTGTAGTCCTTCCCTGGATTTATTGTATCTGCAATAATCTGTTCTGAATAACATACTAGGGAAGAGGAAAGGGAATAATTGGACAATTAGAAATCAATAATTTTTTATGTGAATTATGAATACATTTATGAATGTTTAACCTAAACTCTCATTTAAAGGAGTCATAATCTCTTTGCTACAATTGTCCCATTTTTTAAAAGATTTTATTTATTTATTTGACAGACAGAGATCACAAGTAGGCAGAGACATAGGCAGAGAGAGAGAGAGAGAGAGAGAGAGGAAGCAGACTCCCTGCCGAGCAGAGAGCCCGATGTAGGGCTCGATCCCAGAACCCTGAGACCATGACCCGAGCCGAAGGCAGAGGCTTTAACCCACTGAGCCACCCAGGTGCCCCACAATTGTCCCATTTTGAGCCAATATTTCACTGGACTATTTGACCCTGATGGAAATTGTCAAAGTATCATGGAGAGCTTTGGCACAATCAGCAACAGGGTGTTTTCTGTAGCAAAGGGAAGAAGTAGACCATATTCTGACCTGAGTAATGTTTACTTAAAAAAAAAAGATGTTATTTCTTTATTTGAGAGAGAGCCTGTGTGAGTGGGGGAAGGGGCAGAAGGAGAGACTCTCAAGCAGACTCCCACTGAGTGCAGAGCTTGACTTGGGGCTCAATCTCATGACTCAGAAATCATGACCCGGAGATCAAGATACTGAGATCGTGACTTGAGCCAAAACTAGAGTCAGGTGCTCAACTGACTGAGCCACCCAGACACCCCTAATCTGAGGAAAGTGTTGATGGCAGGTATGAATCTATGTTAAAGAATTACATGTAAGGGGCCCTTGGGTGGCTCACAGCCTTCGGCTCAGGTCATGATCCCAGGGTCCTGGGATTGAGCCCTGCATCGGGCTCTCTGCTCAGCAGGGAGCCTGCTTCCTCTTCTCTCTCTGCCTGCTTCTCTGCCTACTTGTGATCTCCATCTGTCAAATAAATAAATTTTTTAAAATCTTAAAAAAGAAAAAGAATTACATGTAAGAACTTGGCTTCTACTGGAAAACTTATTTTAATCTCAAAAACATCTAATAACACAAATGAACATTCAGCCTAAATTCTCACATGTAAGGTTATCTTGGGAAGGAGAAATGATCGTCCTTTCTTATGCCTGCTTTTTTTCTCCCTTTTATCTTGTACTCCATCTTCAAAGGTAAGTCTCTCAAAATTTTGATTTACTGTATGATTTGCTTTTTTGTCACTTTTTGGTTTGTTTGTTTTTTGTCACTACTTTCTTTCATTTGGTTTCCAAGGCAATACATGCTTTTGTAATGAATGCTTTTAAAACACCTCTTCTATTTTCCATTACAGTTATCCAGAGAACAATACTCCATTATTTGTCTAGCAAATATATTTTACTATGAATCAATTCTGGTTTGTTTTTTTTTTTTCATTTTGAGCTTCTTTATATAATCAGACTTACAAAACACCCAGTTTCATAAAATGTGAAAGGTAAAATACTGAGCATTGGAAAAGCTCACTTTGATGCTCTATACACGAGTATACTTTTCCTGCTTTTCTCCACATTCACTGGCAAGATTCACTAGAGGAAATCCAGCAGTTGGTCAATGAGCCAGTGAATGTAACAGTTCCTTAAAAGCATGTTCAGATTATTTAGATAACTTAGAATTTTGTCCTTTAAAAGCACCATTTTCTGCTTAAAGGGTCATCCTCCACAAGGCATAAGAGGATGTCTCTCCTCTTTACGTGGAGTCCCCTGCATTAGTCTAGTATCAGATACAAATATGTATACTTGAAAGCAGAAAATATTTGCTAAATCTTGCCTGCCGTAAACAAATTACATGAACAAAAACTGCTGGAGGTTTCCTGTTTCAAAGAAGTAAAGTCTTAAAGCTGTAAAATCACTCTACTATTTCTACTTTTCAGTCCTTAATGATGGGCTTCCTTGTGTTTAACTCCAATCATTTCTGCTTTATTTCAATTCCAGTTTCTCCTTTACTTCTCTGACTCTGCCTATACACCTGACAGTCTTTTCTTTCTGCTTATTATATCATTTTGAACAATTTCATGACATTAGAAACACTTATGCTTGTCAGACTGAGAACAGCTACCCAATCCATGATTTAATATATTGTTTGTCATTGGCTACCTCTCCAATTAGACTTTCTTTTCAAAATACAGTCTCAGGAACCTACTTTTTAATTCTGGGGGGGGGGGGGAAAGCTGTCTTCCTTAATAGGCTTATTTCATCTTTATTTTCTGATTACAGAAGCACATCTTGAAAATCTAAAATATGAGGCCATCATAATATATAAGAAAATTCTGTATTACAGAAGAATTGAATACAAATTCTTTTATTTGCCACAGTCATTTTCATATGCAACAATTATAGTTTTCCCCTAAATCTATGACTAAACAAATATATTCAATATAAAACAGGCTTCATGCATGTCATTATTCTGTAAATATCTTTTTTTTTTAAGATTTTATTTATTTATTTGACCGACAGAGATCACAAGTAGGCAGAGAGAGAGAGGGAAGTAGGCTCCCTGCTGAGCAGAGAGCCCGATGAGAGGCTCCATCCCAGGACCCTGAGACCATGACCCGAGCTAAAGGCAGAGGCCCAACCCACTGAGCCACCCAGGCGCCCCTCTGTGAAATATCTTTAATGCCATTCCATTGTCTAGTCAAAAAATATCAATCCTATAGGTTAGCCTCCAAAGTTTCCCATTATATGGTCCTTATCTTTCTTTCTAACCAAATCCATGTACCTTATATTACAGCAAGAATGAATTATTCCTTATTCCTCAAATATATCTTTTACTATCCCATCTTCATGATTATGCTCATTCTCTTCCCTCTGCCTGGTATAGCCCCCATCCATTTAACCATTTGACCGTCTATCTCACCTCCACCTGTCATATTTTTACTTGTTTTCACCTAATTTTAATTCTCAATTCTTCCACATGGGCTTTCTTGATTCTACCTCCTGGCTCAAGAATCTACCCATCCCCTGAATTAGTGTAATATACAATTTATTTTTCTTTATAGTCCTGACATTCTCACCTTTATTGGCATTTCCTGCCTTACCATTCTCCTACATAAGGGTAAATATCAAGAGGGGAAAAAACTTGATTGTTTTTATTCTTTGCTATAGTCTCAGCTAGGCCAACACAGTGTTTTAAATATTATAGGTCTTCAATAAGTATTTAGTAAATGTATTGTTTCTTATAGCTGCCATATCAAATCACCACAATCTCAATGGCTTAAAACAATGCAAACTTGTTCTCTTATGGTTCTGGAGATCAGAAGTCCAAAATCAGTCTCACTAAAGTAAAAAGACTAAAGCCAAGGTGTTACCAGGCCATGCTCTCTGTAGAGGCTCTAGAATAAAATCCATTTCCTTGCATTTTGCCATTTCCAGAGCTGTACTCTCTATATCTCTTGGCTCATAGCCCCTTCCTCCACCTTTATGGCCAGCAGGTAGCATCTTCAAATCTCTATTTGCTTCTGTCACATGACCTTCTCCTCTGGATAGACCCTCCCTCTATCTTCCTCTTATGAGGAAATGTGATGATATTTCAAGCCCACCTGGATAATCCAGAATAATCCCTTCATCTAAAAATCCTTAACTTAATCACTTTTTTTGCCATATTAGGTAATACTCATCATTATGCCATTATTCATAGATTCTAGTGATTAGGACATGAATGTCTTTGGTGGGCATTATTCAGCCAGCCACTGCAAGTTTAAGTTAGTAACCTTCACTGGTGCTGTTCATTATTTTTTTGCCACTGGTTTGGGATGGTGCTAGTCAGCCCTCTGACCAAAGCAAGGCTATTTGACTTTAAAAAATATATATTATGTGCTTTTTTGCTAAAAAGACTAATAGGATACTGAATAGTTTATAAAGTCCTTTACCATTTAATCACCAAGACAACTCAATGAGTCCAGTATTGTCATTATCTATGTTTAAGCCACACAAAGGTCCTGCACAAAGCTGTAGGACTGCTCTGCAAGCAAGCCAGGTCACATTGACTTCTTTCTCTTGATGCTCTAGAACCACCACCCTTGACTCCTTTCTGGGCATTTTTCCTAATTCCATAGTTCCCCTTCTGTTAAAACTGTGTAAGCCACACACACTAAATAGGCTTTTAAAATGTCACCTTTCAATGCAACCTTCAAAATATTCATACATGCTGAGACTCTATCTAACAAATTTTCCATCTGAAAACATCAATGTCCTCATAGATAAAAATTCAATACTAACAGTCTCTGCTTCTACTTACTGTATTCTTTTCAGTAAGAGCTGTGTATTCCAATCTGGTAGGAAAATGGCCATGTAGGAGCAGAAAACATTTCCCTTCTTCCCTTCTAGTTTCTAACACAAACAGGAGAAAACAATTAATTTGGTATATATGTACTCCAAAATGTGACCAAAGCAGGCAGCTCTTATGCTTTTATTTTTTTTTAAAGATTTTATTTATTTATTTGTTAGAGAGAGAGAGAGAGCGAGCACAGGCAGACAGAGAGGCAGGCAGAGGCAGAGGGAGAAGCAGGCTCCCTGCCGAGCAAGGAGCCGGATGTGGGACTCGATCCCAGGATGCTGGGATCATGACCTGAGCCGAAGGCAGCCGCTTAACCAACTGAGCCACCCAGGCGTCCCAGCTCTTATGCTTTTAGACAAAAAAACAATAAATTTCTGAAGAATTGACAAAGAAGTTTGGGCTTGGGGTGGTAAATTAGTGAAGAAGTAACAAGTTTTGTTTACACAGCCTTCTCAGCCTATCACGCTGAAAAAAAATTCCTTTACCCTTCTAGATTCTTTTGGTTAGTCTAATAATCAAATTCATATGAGACAGATTAACAAGAAAAAAAGAAATGTAATTATGTACACACAGCGTTCCTATAAGAATATGAGACCCAGAGGCAGTCAGATAAGTCAGACTTATGTGTTACCCTGAGCTAAAAAGAAGAGGGTAGAGGTTTAGAACTTCAAAAAAGAGAAAGATAATCCACAAAGAGATAAGAAGAGCAAATGCTTGGTAAACAAATATTTCCCATGCCATGTGGAGAAGTCTTTCCTATTTACAACAAAATTATCTTTGGTGATAGTTCTCTTCCTGGTGCTCCCCAGAAGCACTAAATTCCCTATTCCTGGTGATCAGAATGCTTTCTAAATCCTAGTACAGGGAGGTTATTGTAGGGGCTGAGAACAAGCTACCGCAAGATGAGTCACTTTGGCCTGAACATTATTTTGAGTTTAAAGCAATCAAAACCCAACAGATTCAAGAAAAGTTCTTTATCTCCCCCTTGACTGCCTTCTTGTACCAGGAAGAGAGCTACTAACAGAGATTCCCCTTTACCTAAGAAGCTTATCTTTGTAATAGGGCCACCTTGGTTTTCCAAACATCTCCTTTTACCTTCCTGCTAAGATTTTTCTCCTTTTTGTATTCCTAGACTCCTACCCTTCTCCTTAGCCCATATAAGTGTCATGTTGCCTCACAGTCTTTGGAATTTCTATATCTGTGTAGACTGCCTTTATGTATGTTATTAAAGTTTATTTTCTCCTTTTAATCTGTCTCATGTCAATTGGATTCTTAGACCAGCTAGAAGGACATTGAAGGGTAGAGGATATTTTTTCCTCCCAAGCAGTACCTTTCACATGGGAGATTTATTTACTGCTTTCAAGGAGACAAAGGAGGATCAAAGTGTTCTTCTTGCCCTGGCTGTATCATAAGTCACTTTAATTAAAAATAACCAATATGGAAGTGCCTGGGAAGTTTGAGCATCCATCAGACTCTAGGTTTCAGCCCAGGTCATGATCTCAGAGTTGTGAGATTGAGCCCCGCTTTGGGTGGAGCCTGCCTGAGATTCTCTCTTTCTCCTTCTCCCTCTGCCCATACACCACCCACTCCCCACCCTACCCCCTGGATCAGCTTATGTCTGTGCATGCTCTCTCTGTCTCTAAATAAATAAAAGATGATAGATAGATAGATAGATAGATAGATTTAAAAAAAAATAACCAATATGCCAAAATGGCATATTTCAGGGTGCTTCTCTCTTGCCCTTCCTTTGGCACAGTCTAAATGTTTTCAATAGAGTCACATTCCTTAGGCACTGGACACCATACCACAGCATACTCCAAAATCTGGCTCCTGACTGTGTCTCTACTGACTCCCTACACAGAACTCTGTTTTTGCCCATAATGTGGTCTGTAATTAGAATATCTGTCTTCACCCCTCCTGTGTCTGCTTGAAGACATCAACTCTTCCCTCAGGACTTAGCTCAATCTACCATAACTGTCTTCACCCCTCCTTTCTCTGCTTGAAGACATCAGCTCTTCCTTCAGGACTTAGCTCAGTCTACAACGTCTCTGAAGCCTATCTTACGTGACTTCCCTCAAGTAGACTAGCCATGTACTCCTTTATCCTGAAGGGGAGCAAAATATAACACCCCAAAATATCTCTTTGGAATATTGATTACTTTGAGCTGGTTATTTTTAAGAGGTAGTAGATACAGGTGAAGCTCTGAAAACTGAATAGAAATCCCCCTTTCATTAGAGACATTTATAAGGGAAATCTCTATTTCTTTCTAACTCACTTTTGTTCAGGGTTTCATCACCTCCACTACTTTCTGTCCAATTAGAAAGGTTTTTGCCAGGCCTTCTCTAGCAGTTAAAGGAATCTTTTTTAAAGTATCAGACAAGAGGTCCATTTAAATTTAAGTTAAGTAAATCTAAATAAAATTCAGAACTCTGTTCCTCTATCACACCAGCCACATTTCAAGTACTTGTTGTGGGGGAGGGTGCAAGAATTCCTGTCCCCCTCAAAGATCTGTCTAGCTGAACTAAAATCAAGTTAACATGAGACAGATTGACAGAAGAAAATCAAATGTAATAGCACATGTATATAGGGCATCCATACAGACATGAAAATTCCAAAGATAATCAGGCAAAATGAGATATACATGTCATCCTGAATTAAGAAGAAGGGAGTAGGGGTCTGGGACTTCAGAAGAAAGGAATGCAATTCACAGGGTAATAAGAAGAGCAGATATTTGCTCTGCCACACCAATGGGCCACTCAGATAAAATTTATCTCTGCTAATAATTCCTATTCTGAGAAAGACCCCCAATTTAGATTGTTCTATGTAGTTAAAGGAGGAGCAAAGTTTCTCTAGAGCCTGCAGGGCATCAACTGCCTTCAGCTCAAAATAATCTTCATGCCAAAGTGGCCCATCTTGACACAGCCTGCCATCAGCCCCTACTTATTCAAGAACCATATGTGGCTAGTGGATACCATGTTGGACAGTGCAGATATAGAACAGTTCTATCACTTCCATAAGTTCTATTAGACAGGCCTAATATAGATTATGTTGCAGTAACAATACCAAAATCTCAGAGGTTTAAAACAGCAAAAATTTATTTCTGAGCACTCAAAATCTGCTGCAAATCAAAATGACTCTAGGGTACTATCCTCCATGTGATAACTCAATATTATAGGCCATTTTGGTTTTGTGGCCCTTCTGTATTCCCATACACTCCCATAATCACTGTAATAGGGAAAGAAAACATGGAGTACCATGAACCAATGTTTAAGTGCTTCCACCTAGAAATGACAGCCTGAGAAGCCTAATGTTCTGTGTACATAGAGATAAAAGATTAGTAAACGCTGGTGACATCTGCCTGTGATCAAACTGCTTCCTTCTATGTTCCTTCTTGTAATTAAGACTATGCATGTGAAAATACTCAATATAGTTTGGGGAACACAGTAGACTATTAGTAAATGCTACTTTCCTACTTCTTTTTCCTAAATAGCTTTTTATATGATGTCCCAGGCTCTGGCTTCAGCTTCATTTAATCCATTTTCTATAATACCATCAGAATGACCAGATCATTTTCCTGCTCAAATTCTTCTACAATGTTGCTCACTGAACAAAGATTGAAATGTATTCTCTTTAACATGACATCCGAGGCCTTCCAGAGTTTGGGCCATCTGGCTTCCCAAACTTATCTTCCATTGTCCTGTGTGCTCCAACAGTTTTATATATATATGGCCATTCTATCCCATGGTCTTATGCATAATTCCCCAAACTTATGCTCTAACTTTGTCTCCTTGGAATGCCCTTCCTCTCTTTCCCTACCATCGTAGTTCCCTTAAAATGCCACCTTCCTTGACTTCCTCAATTAAAATTAATCTTTCCAACCCACATCCTCTTGTGCCTTGTCTCTTACTCTGGTTATGTATCTATTATAAGCATTACAAGTAAAAGGATGGAGTCTTACTCATCTTCGATCCTCTTACTCATAGCCAGGAACATAGTCTGTGTTTAGTAAATGTTTGATGAATTTAATAAAACCTTCCTGTGGGGAATCTTTCTTCAGAAATGTTCCACCAAAACTATTAGCATCTTATAAGAAAAACAATATACCCATAGATTAGAAATATAATGCTTTTTTTTCAATATACATTAATATAGCATCTCTAATATTATAGAATAGGACAGGCTGCAACCAAATAGACTTAGGTTAAAAATAAAAGAAGTGAATGGTTACCTTAAAATTAAAAAGGAATTACTTGGTGTCTTGCTGCCAATATAAGTAAACATTTTAAGTAGTGTTGAATCAGCATTTTCTGAGACTTTAAAGTGATGGAAGATTATAATTTAAATACTTATGAGTAGAAATCAGGAAAGTGAGAACTTATTTAAAAATAGTCCATGAGAACTTCCTGTGTCCTTGAAATATTTGTGTATGTTTTGATGTTATAAGAGAAAGTAATGTGAATTACCTCTAAAATTTCAGTATCATTAAGAAGGCATTCAAAAGAGATTTTGAAAAGAGATAGCAAAGCCTTAAATTGGAAAAAGGAAGTATAAGGAAAGATGCGACATAATTTGTTAAATTATACAAGAATAAGAGGAAATACTTTTTGTAAGAATGGAAAACGGGAAAAGGAAAGACATTATCTCAAAACATCTGGAGATGAATGATAAGCACTTCCAAATAGGATGAAAACCTTAAAGAAATATTATCTCAGTGATAGTCTACATAAAAAAGGCAGGAAAGCTGGGAGGCTTTTCTCAGTCCCCTACAGAGATTATCTGTAAAACAGAAGATAGGTGACAAACAGATAAAGATGTAACAAGCTATTTCCTAGGAAAGTGTCCTCTAGGGTCTCTGGAAGAGAAAGATCTTACAGCTCATTTCTCTATTTGAGTTTTTAAAAAGTTTAGCTTTATTTAAAAAAATATGTCCTCCCTCATTTTCAGAAGATCCCAGAAACATATAATTATACTTGGATATACCCCTTGGGAAGTAAAGCAGCTGGGCTTCTCAAGGCTGCTCTGTATCATCAAAACATCATGGTGGATAGGCTCATACCTGGGAAAGTCAAAGGAAAGCAACACTCTCTGATGAGCCAATCATGAAGAAGAGAAGAGTACATTTGTGCCTGTGTAGCAGGCAACATTCTTTAACCCTTCCTTTTGATTTTGCTGTGCTGCTCATACTAAAAAGATTAAGCCCAATTAGAGCAAAATCCTCTGGGATCAAGGCTACAGATGTAATCCCCATCCAAGACAGTGAGCTATGCTCAAAGAAAAACTGTTCTACAACCACAGAAGGTCACTCTTGGTGACCAACAATCTCACAAATTAATGTCACTGGTCACAAGAATCTGAATCAAGATCCTTGAATAGAGAGGGAGGGATACCATCTAGTTTTAGCCTTGGAAAGCTTTCTTTTAAAAAGGTTTCCAAGGACTCTGATGAATGAGTCTCTATCAGTATAGAGGACAAACCAGCCAGCTAGGCTCCAGTTTGCCCCACATCCTAAATGTGTTGTAAAGACATGTAAAATGAAAGTCTCTGGATGAATATAAAGAATGCAGGCCCCATTCTAGGACAGCAGCACAGACCCTAAGAGATTTACCTCTTTAAATTCTAGATTCAGCACCTCAGAAATGAGGCTGGAACAACTTCCGATGCCCCATATAAGCCAGTAAGAGTCCCGAACATTCCTGCAGGTCACTGAACCATATTCTTTGCTGGCTGACCTCGGTCTGATTACTAAGCCCAAGCTAGTTTGGAACAGACATCTTTTTTTGGCATCTGATGCCGTAGCCTGTTGCTGTGACTATTCCTCTAGATTTGCCCTTGATTTGGCTTTATTCCACCCTTAGTCCTATTATTTGCCTGTCTCTTAGGTCCTCTCACTGCATGCTTCCCAATCCCCTTAGTCTGCTGGCTCATATCTCAGGCAGAAACTGTCAGAAGCTACAGAAACAAAATGGCCCTTTGCTCCATTTGGCCTAGCAAGAAGGTACCTGATCTCTAGCCTAGGAAGTACAGAGGGTATATACCCATCACATCATTCTGAGCACGCCTCCCACCTTGAATGCCCTCCTCTGCAAAGGAAGCCCTTTTCCATCCCCTTCCCTTACCCACTCCCCCTCCCCGTGCTCATCTCCACTGCCACCTATTCTTCAGGATCCACATCAAACATCACTTCCTCCAGGAAGCCATCCCAGGCAGCAGGTTCTCCAAGTACCTGGTACATATGTCTTTCCATGATAGTAGTTTTACTATTTTTTTTAATTTTTTTTAAGATTTTATTTATTTATTTCAGAGAGAGAGAGAGAGTGAGAGAGAGCATGAGAGGGGAGAAGGTCAGAGGGAGAAGCAGACTCCCTGTGGAGCTGGGAACCCGATGTAGGACTCGATCCCGGTACTCCGGGATCATGACCTGAGCTGAAAGCTGTTGCTTAACCAACGGAGCCACCCAGGAGCCCCGTAGTTTTACTATTTAATCACGATTGTTTTTTTAACTTCTGTCTCTCCCATACTCTGGTTAAAAACTGAAGATGTTCCTTTCCTTAGCACTTAGCACAGTACTTAACTTACTATAGATTTTTTTAATAAAGATTTTCTTTATTTATTGGTCAGAGAGAGAGCAGGGGAGAAGCAAGCTCCCCGCTGAGCAGGAGCCCAATACAGAACTCAATCCCAGGACCCTGGGATTATGACCTGAGTGGAAGGCAGATGCTTAACCAACTGAGCCACCCAGGCATCCCACTATAGATATTCAGTTAATGTTTCTTAAATATATAATTATGGCTTTCTAGATCAGAACTTCTAGATGATTAGAAAATGTCAACATTTTGGTTCAAATACTATTTTCTTTTTACCATGATGGCTCAAATACTATTTTCTTTTTACCAAGTAGGAGCAAGATAACTTCAGAGGAGCCTGAAATCAGTAAGCAGTTTTTTTTTTACCAAATATCTGCTCTAAAGGAAGCTGTGGCCATCCAGTTATCAACAACTGCACTTCTTAATACAACTGGCCTGTACTTCTGAAGGCTCTGAACCAGCATCCACTACAGGACATTCTCAAATGGGCCATTCCTACCTCCTACCAGGCAATAGAGAAACCTTCTTACTGAATACAAGTGAGTCTTTTAAATGTTGCTAGTAAGGGAAGTAAGTAAGAGGCATCCCAACCACCAGATACTGAAGCTTCAGCAAACATATAGGGACTCCCTTGACAACATCAGTGTGTTCACACTAAGTCCTGGGGGGCTAGACTCTTAAGGAGGTGACCTTGGAGAACGGGTTCCAGAAAGTTTTCAGTGACCCATTTTCTGTTAACACTTCAGAGAAAAATCTACTCTTGTCTTAAAATTGAAGGGTACCCAGACTTTGAGAAAAACTTCTACAGGGGGCAAATGCCACCTCAGCCCATACCCAGACTCTCCTTCCAGGAAAAGTCTAAAACATTGAGAGCAGATCCACTTCACCTGGCTGAGTTAGAATATCGACATGAGGGAGGCAACCAAAGGAAGCAGCTAAAAGCATCAGCTTTGAAGTCAGCCAGATCTAGGCTGAATCAGCTCTATCACTTAGCCTCAGTGTGATTTTGAGCAAATGCTTTAATGTGATTTCCTATCTCTAAAATAGGGATGAAACATCCTCATAAGATTAAGAATTAAATGAAGTAACTCTTAAGTATATAACATTTAATGAACAACAAATAACTAACATGTTATTATTGTTGTCATTATACACACTTTCTCTATCATATTCTAAGGTTCTCGGTCAAGGATCTAGACCATCATCATTTATGAAGCCCTAAAGAGCATCCATGATCTAAGGTTCTGAGACCAAGACACATATCTTTGTCTAAAGCCAACTTATGGATTTCATCTGGTCTGGGGATCATGGTGTGGTCTGGGAATCATCAATGATCATCAGCTGTGAATAATGCTTACTATATGTATTATCTGTTATAATATATCTAATCCTCTAGTTCTGAGACTAAAATGTGTGATCAGGTAATGAACTCCCTGCCCTTAAGGGCAGGAATCAGATATCCTATTGGTCCAGCACCTACCATCCATCTAAAATAAGTCATTCAACCGAGTACCCAGGTGGCTCAGTCAGTTAAGTGTCTGCCTTCAGCTGTTGTCATCCTGGAGTCCCAGAATGGAGTCCTACATTGGGCTCCCCGCTCAGTGGGGAGTTGGCTTCTCCCTCTGATCCTCCCCCTCTCATGCTTTCTCTCTCTCACTCTCTCTCTCTGTCAAACAAATAAATAAAATCTTTAAGATTTTATTATCTTTAAGATTTTATTTATTTGTTTGACAGAGAGATAAAGACAGCGAGAAAGGGAATATAAGCAAGGGGAGCAGGAGATGGAGAAGCAGGCTTCCCGCTGAGCAGGGAGCCTGACGTGGGGCTCAATCCCAGGACCCTGGGATCATGACCTGAGATGAAGGCAGATACTTAAAGGCTGAGCCATCTAGGTGCCCCTAAATAAAATCTTGAAGGAAAAAAAAATATTCAACAAATATTTGATGTAATGGTAACCTGGAACTTCCTACTTCTAATCTTAGAGTCTGGAGTTCCTTCATTCAGTTCAGTATGTACTGAGTTCCTCCCATCTACCAACCATTGGATTAAATGCTGAGAAAACAGAGATAATATACAGCCCTTAGCCTCAGAGAACTTATATTTTTGATGGTATTATTTTCCCAAACTCCAGTACACGCTGATCTTTGCAGATTATCCCTTAGACCATCCCTAAAATCTGTTTCTGCTTGAAAAATAATGTGATTTCAAACATGTGCTTAGCTCTAGAAACACCAACCCCAGCTTTTCTATTCCTAGCTCTCATTAAGGCAATATCAAGGCATGTGGGTTCATATATTCCCTAATATATAAATATATTCCTCTAATAGAAATAGAACCACTGGGGATTTCCAAGTTGGTTAGGACTATGGCCCTGAAGTCAGGTAGAATCCCAACCCCCTCCAACTCACCAGCAGTAGTAACGTATTTATTATAAAATTGCTCTGTACTCATTTTTAAATCTCTTTTTAAAAAGGCTAGTAACATTAATTTCACAGATTTTCCATGAAGATTATTTATGATGGAGTGCATGATGCTCTTAATACAGTACCTGGCTCAGAGCGGGCATTTAATAGAGTAGTGGTGTTATTTTGAATTGAGAACATAAGATATGGGGAGTGTCTGTCACATCCCTTATTATATCCCTAACATTTAACACAGTGTCTGGAACATAGTGGGCCCTGAAGAATTATTTAATGAATTAACTGCCTTATTCATGAACTTAAAGCATGGGTTTATTCATCTTCCCTCTACTCCCACCTGGTCCCTTATAACAAGAAAAAGAGTAAAGCCAAGTAAAGTCTGTCAGACATGATATTGGTATTTAATAAACCTGGAATGGTCAGCCATAATTAAAACAAAAGTAGTTCTTGGGGTACTTACATTCAGGTTAAAATCAGGGTAAGGGACAAGGTTTGAGGCATGTCTTGGCCATGTGGACAGACTGTGACAGTCAACCTTATAATGCTTTTTCACTGGTCCTGAGCAAAGGCTTCCAAGGTCAGCAGACCTCTGCAGAGCTGTGTGCTGGAGGACTGTTCTGGGACTTCAATACCCAAGACAGAACCTCTGCCAGGTGTCCCCCTCATCCCTGGAGGTATTTGTGTCAGTTAGGAACTGGGTTTCTCTGCAAGTTACAGAGATCTGATTACAGTGGTTTAAATGCATAAGGGTTTGATATCAGTAACAGGAAGTCTAGGGGCAGTAGCTATCACTGTTTCAGCAGCTTGAAGATTTCAGGGCCAAGGTCTCTGTGATTCTCTTAGCCTTTTCTTCATTGTCTGCAGTGTCCAGATATGAAGTGTATATTCCAGTCATGAAAAAGGAACAAATGGAAAAGCCAGAAAGCACAGCATCTGTGCAGGAAAACAAGTGTTTCCAGAAATCCTACACTTCAGTTTTATGCATCATGGGCCAAAATTCTATCATGTGGCCTCCCCTAGGTGAGAGATTTGGAAATGCACAGACTTTTTTTTTTTCAGCTAGACATATTGCCGCCCTCAAAAAACTCTCTGAGTAAAACAGAGTGGAAAATGGGGATGAGGTAAGCAGCTAGAACACTCTGCCCCAGTATGCCTCACTTCTTAAAACTTGAGGTGAATGACAGCCAGGGTTTCTTACTGAACTCTTCATTTTTAATTACCTCCTCTACCAAGTTGTTATAAAAATATGAAGTCTTTCAATGGCTGCTCACAGCCCAGCTGTCTGTCAGCCTCTTGATCCAGAGAGCTAACCCTGCTACCAGGTCCGTAATGGTCATTCACTTTCAACAAAGATGCTTTTAATATAACAGTACAGTCAGTCTCACCCCCAGTCAAGAAAAACTGTTTCTCTCCCCTCACATGAAGGCATCTTCAAACCAATAGAATAAACAGGATCAATTTTTTCTTCATTACCATACAAAGCACGATAGTCATTGAGTTTTGACCTTCTGCACAGTGGAGTCCTATAAGAGGCCTCAACACACCTATGTTGTTTCCCAGCAGAAGAGTCTCCTAGAGTCATGTATGAGTCCCCCCTCTTCCTGAACACA
Source organism: Taxidea taxus jeffersonii (assembly GCA_003697995.1). Classification (NCBI taxonomy): domain Eukaryota; kingdom Metazoa; phylum Chordata; class Mammalia; order Carnivora; family Mustelidae; genus Taxidea; species Taxidea taxus. The sequence continues at coordinate 220,674 of ML102368.1, read as the reverse complement.
CATCATCCTCGTGATTACGAAGAAAATTATCTCACAGAGTACCAATATCCCCAGGTCAGTTTGGAAATGCACCTAGAACAACCTCTGGAATCTCACAGGAACCCAAGAACCAAAAGATAGGCTTCAAGAAATCACTTGCAGTAGCAGACCAAAATACAACCTCCACCAGCATTCCCAGTTCACTTCAGCAGTGATTCCACTCTCAAAGAAAATTTCCAAACCCATAAACCATGAAGTCTTAACTCCCCAAAACATAAATAATTACTCTTTTCACTGTATTGAAGCAGGAACAAAACAACACCCTCAGTTCATACTCCTGCTTCATCCAAATTTCAAGCTGATTCTCAAGACCAGTAGAAATGGCTACTTTACTTAAACAAGAGGGAATACAGCCTAGAGGCCTTGAGCCTCATTCCCAGCCATGTCCCTAACAGGGGTGTAATAAGATCACAGGACAAGAAAGCAATCATCAAATGCCCACCTCCCTGAGTTCAGAGTCTAAAAGATAGCAGTGAAAAACCTAGGGCCTTCAGGATCTAGTCCTGCTCACCTCTCCAGTCTCACCTCCCACCGCTCTCCACTTTGTACTCCATTTCGTACCAAGCAATGCTCTCTCTGACCTCTTTCCTTTTTGCATCTTGTTCCCCTGCCTTGAACATTCCTCTTCTTTCCTGACTTATCCTGGCTTATTCTTACTTGTTCTTTAGGATGCAACCTGGACACCCCTTCTGGGTTAGATGTTTCGCCTCTGAGCTTTTCGTTCCATTTCCTCTCCAGTAAGCTCCATGAGGACAGCAGTAATGTCCACCTTGTCACAAGTACATTCTTCATGCTTGTAACTCTGCCTGGCAGTGTAAGTTTAAGAATGAATGAGCGAGGTGTCTAAAAGGAGGTACAAGCTAGTGGCTTTGTGTTCTCTCTTAGAACTTCCTGGCCAGATTTCTCTGCCGTTCAAGTATTTAGACTCGCCCTGCTGCAAGAATGTGCAGGCAGAGGGAAGAAAACGCAAAGGATTCAGAGTACAGCTCCACAACCAGGCAAACCGCTCATTAACAGATTAACTAGTGAAGGGCCAGAAACATCTCGGTGTATGCTGTTAATCATTGTGTCTGTGTAAGTTTCTTTATAGGTTTGTAGAAGGATTGTTCTGTCTTGTTTTCTTTTGTTTACAAGTATTCCTATATTATTTTCTTCTTCTGATTGGTTACAGCTGGTTTTGTCCGAGGCAGTTTTAAACATCTTTTATAAATTCAACTACCATCATTATTTTAAAGAGGAAAAAGCATACGAACATGATTGCAGTCCCCAGACAAATCATCCCAGTCTTTGTCTTTAAAATTAAAGTACAGTAATCCCTCCTTATCCATGGGAGATACGTTCCACAACCCTCAGAAGATGCGTGAAACTGGACACTACTGAACCCAATCATACTATGTTTTTTTCTCCTCTATGTACATATCTATGGCAAACTTTAATTTATAAATAAGGCTCAGCTAAAGATTAGCAGCAATAACTACTAATAAAATAGAACAATGCATTGTAATGTGTTCTCCATCTCTCCCTCCCAAAATATCTAAGTGCCTACATGATGGGATGAAGTGAGGTCAACGACAGGCGTGTACCAATGGCATGAAGCTACTATTCATCTTCTGACACTTCATCAGAAGGAAGATCACCTGCTTCTGTAGTCATTTCTGGTGTTAAACTTGAAGAATATTGCTTTGTTATCTTTCCAGGGGTATTTAATCTATAATGTTATTTTCCATTCTAGGGGAATTGACCATGGATAACTGAGACCACAGGAAACGAAACCATGGATAAGGAGGGGACAACTGTGGATACTGTAATGTTAAGAGAACTTCAACAGAGAAAAGAAATGGGGAAAAGCATTAAGTGAATTGTTTTGCTTTAGATTCTAGACTGTCCCCCTGCAGACAGAACAAGTCTGGCTGAATCAAAATCTATGTGCCAGTGTATTAGCCTTGTCCTAACTAGGCTGTAGGTAATCAGAGGATATGGAATCATAAACCCACACTCTTCTCTCCTTCAAATAACATAACTAATAGCACCAATGAACATTAGTCTGGCCCCTCACAAAACGGCCAGAGTACAGGGTCTAAAACTCTCAACAGTTACCATCTTCTACTTGGCATTCCATATGTAAGTATATATAATCTATGACCACAATTTGCTGTGAACTCATAGGTGGGAACAGGGACCATTTCTTCACACCTTGTATCTTGTACAACATCCAGCCATCTAGTGCATTGTTTGCTTATGTGTCTTGGTTTTTTGTTTTGTGGTTTTTTTTGTTTGTTGTTTTTATTTTTTGGAGGGGGTGATTGTCAAAGACGACTGGGATGTTGAACATTTAATTAGAGCTTACTAAATATTTTTCCTTGTTTAACTGATGCTTAATTCCATGACATCAAAAACATTCAATTCTAATAATAATTATGCTTTTTATCATTTTCCTCCAAAACCTTATGACTCTTTTGCTACTGTGTAGCTCAAGTGTTTTTAAATAGATATTGAGTTGCTTCAGAATTCCATTAACTTTTACTTTTTTATCTAGCATGCTCATTCTTTTAATCCATGAATTTGACTAATGGAAATTGATTTCTTTCTCCTAAGTGTCATTTTCTTGCCACATCAAACCTACATCCCTTGCTACTAACCCATAGGTTTGATGTAGTCATTTCTGGTGTTAAACTTGAAGAATATTGCTTTGTTATCTTTCCAGGGGTATTTAATCTATAACGTTATTTTCCATTCTAAGGGGATTTTTACTTTTTTTAAGTAGAAATTCAAATGATATCTACTCTATCTCATTAAACATTCAAATGCTTCAGGTGTTAGGAAGTGACTGTTGCTATCACCATTTGTTACAATGGTCTAGGAATCACTCATTATATAAAATAGTTTTTAGTACTACTCAGTGAGCATGGAAGATACCTTGGTTATGTTTGTCTTCGACAGTCCTACCTGCTATTAATTATCTGTATGACCTTGGGCAAGTCATTGTACTCTCTGAGCTTTTGTTTCCTCATCTGTACCTGAGTCACAGGGTTGCTGAAAGGTGTATATAAGAAAATGTCTGGGAAAGGTCCAGGAATTGTGCCTACCACATAACAGGGAGTTTAGTAAGGGTTCATCATCTTCCCTAATCATCTTCCTGGAGATTTTCCTCTCTTCCTATTCCTGTCCTATACCCTAAGGGCCTTGCAGTCAAAGTAGCTCATGATCCTTGAATAGGATACTTTTAATACTGAAGGCCTGAAAAGAAATTAATGTTCAAAAGAAATGAATTTAGGGCATCAGGAGAGGTGATGGGGTCCAATTAGACCCCAATTCTGGGTCCAAAAGTGCTTCCAGGTCCTGTCATCCTACACTGCTTTGGTCTATAGATTCTGCCATCACCCAAGGGTCTATCCCCCATGCTAACTTTTACAGTCAAGCAAAGAGAGAACAGAAAGTTGAGTTTTTCATGATATTTGAAATTAGATGAGTCACTTGGCAACAGTACAGTTTCCCTCTAAATTCTGGCTACAGGGTTCCATATCACCCTAATGAGAAGAGAAAAGAACAGGATAAAAAATATTTCTAAAGAATTAAAGGCATGATGGATTCTCTGAAGCAGGTGTCTTACTGGCTATCAGCACATTTCTGATCACCTCCCAGTCTCTGGAAAGCTTTGTAATGGTGTACTTTGAAATTCAGTGACAAAATAAAATGATGTGGTCAGGTGTATCTTCTAGCTTTCCAATGCTCCTGTAAGGTGGAGATTTTCTAGGAGTATTTAAAAATACTTCTTACTTTTATTAAGTGTCAGTTCTGCTGCTCAGCAGTAATTAAACTGAAAGGAAAATGTCAAGAATGATAAATTACTATTACAGGTTTATTCTTTCTTTTCTTTTCAGCAACTAGTCAGCCTTGTATCATGAGATTCTAAAATATTAACTTTGAGGGTATCGAAGGAGAAAGCCTTTCTGCTATGTTATTTTCAATAAATGATGTCTCAAATCCACGTAAATTGTTAAGGTCTATGATTTAAATATAATCCATAGTGTCTGAATACCCCATGTTTATTCAATTTCATTTAGAACTATTTGACCCTGCAGAAGTAAATTACTGTAGCTGAAACAGGCATCCATGGCCCAGTTTGCTATATGACTAACAGGAAATAGCTTTATATTTCAATATTCAACATAGGGAATACAGTGGGGGTTAGTGAATGATTTTTCTGAATAAAGTCAATCATTATTAAAGCTTTTTAGAGACAAATTTCCAAGTGCTTCTGGCATATCCATCGAATCCAAATAGAGCCTTAGGGATCATGAGGAAGAGCATTAAAAGCCAATTACTTTTTCTGAGCATCATATTCCAGACTGTAGGTCTCATTATTTGAGATAATCAAATTTCCAGCTTATTTCTCAAACAAATAGAAGCTAAGATAATAAGCAGGGTAGAGGTATGGAGCAATTTAAAGACCCCAACAATTGATTAGTTTTGGATGAATGTATCCAATTGCAATGAGGGTTAAGTGTGAAATCTAGAAACATAGTTTTCAAGCCAGCAGTGTGTATTAGCCAGGGATCTCCAGATAGATAAATAAACAGATAGATAGATAGATAGATACATACGTACATACATACATACACATCTATTATATTATGAAGAATTGACTCACACCATTATGAAGGCTGCGAAATCCCACGATCTTGCCTTCTGCAAGCTGGAGACCCAGGAAAGCCAGTGGTAAAATTCAGTCCAAGCCTGAAGGCCTGAGAACCAGAGTACCAACATTTTCATTAGATATAAGGAATGATTAGAAAATTAGTCAATGGCAAGTAAAAGGGCAGAGATTAACCCTACAGATAACTAAAATTAATTGAACATTTATTATAAGCCCAGCTCTGTTAACATTTATTATCACATTTTATATTCACAAAAACCTATTTTACAGATGAGGAACCTGAGGCCCAGAGAGTTTAAATAGCTCACCTAGCATCACCCAGCCAGCAAGAAGTAAATAGGTTTAGCCAGAGTCATTGCTTTTAACCAGAATTCGATGTTTCTTCTCATTTCAGGAGGAGCAAGGATTGTAAGCAAGTGGAAAAATCATTATCTAGAAGTATAACAGAAGGAAGCAGCAGAAAGATAAACTGAGACATTTATTAGATTTATTTTAATTCTGAATAGAAAATATTCAATAACATGAATTAAAGCTTTTTTTTTCAGGTTCTCCCTACAAAGTTGCAATTTAATACTATACAAAAAAAGGAACAGATAGCTAACAATTAAGTGGTCCACTTTTATAAAAGACAACTATTCTTTGGGGCAAATAGCTTGTAAATAGATTTGAGAGTATTCTGCCTTTGGGAATAAAAGAATGTTATGAATAGAGAACCTGCATTTCAAACTTTTTTATGTGTTTTTTCAAATCTACACCACTCCTCTCAACCATAAAATTCACTTTAAGAGTTAGATTTTAAAAGCTTGCCATATTACTATGCACATATTTTATTATGCAGTTAAAAACAAGATTATAAAAATAAACTTTTTATGTTCTATTCAAATCAAATTTTCTAACTAATCCCCTCAGTTAAAGAAAAGAAAACTTCATACACACACAACTTTCTTTTTTTTTTTTTTTAAGGTGAGCAATTTTTATTTGTCAGAGAGAGAGAGAGAGAGCAAGCACAGGCAGACAGAGTGGTAGGCAGAGGCAGAGGGAGAAGCAGGCTCCCTGCCGAGCAAGGAGCCCGATGTGGGACTCAATCCCAGGACGCTGGGATCATGACCTGAGCCGAAGGCAGCCGCTTAACCAACTGAGCCACCCAGGTGTCCCTCTTTTTTTTTTTTTAATGGAGCTTACCTAAGATAGCAAGCCAGTTATAAGGTTAAGTACTTGTGTATTTATTATCTTTTTCAAAAGAATTATTTAGAAAAACTCAATTCCAACAACACTAATTTCTAACAGACTTCCAAATTATTAGCATTTCTTACCATTTCTTCTTCAGCTTTCTTCATTCTCTTCTGTCTCCTAAAATCTTGACAATTACCATGATACTCCAGCCCATAAGGATCAGTCATTTCTTGCCTCTGCACAAGAGCAAAGAAATTAATTGATCTTTTGGCATTATATGTGGAAACTGACAGACACTAAGATGGCCCCCTGTGATTCCCATCTCCTGAGGTTCATGCTTATGTGTAATCTTGCCTTAAAAGTGAGCAAGAATTGTGACTTGGTTCTAACCAGTAGAATATGACAAAAATGGGGCGCCTGGGTGGCTCAGTGGGTTAAAGCCTCTGCCTTTGGCTCAGGTCATGATCCCAGGGTCCTGGGATCGAGCCCCACATCGGGCTCTCTGCTCAGCGGGGAGCCTGCTTCCTCCTCTCTCTCTCTGCCTGCCTCTCTGCCTGCTTATGATCTCTGTCTGTCAAATAAATAATAAAATCTTTAAAAAAAAATTTTAAAATTTTAAAAAAGAATAAATAAATAAATAAATATGACAAAAATGATTATTTTGATTACTCCTTTGATTACATTAAGTTATATGATTCTGTCATGCCAGCAGACACTGTAGAAATACTCCTCACTCCTTTGATTAAATAAGTTGCCACCTTGGAAAGCCCTTTTGGCAAGGACTTGTGGGAACTATGACAAGGCCCTAGGAACCAAAAATGGCCTCTAGCTGACAAACATTAAGAAGCTGGGCCTTCAGTCCCACAGCTTCAAAGAAATGAATTCTACCGACAATCAGAGCCAGCTTGGAAGTGTTTTCCTCCCCAGTCATAACTCCAGAAAAAAAGGCAGCCTGACTAGTGCCTTCATTACAGCCTGTGAGACCCTGAGGAGTGAACCTAGCAAGCCATGTCCAAACTCTTAATCCAAAGAAACTGTAAGACAATAAATACGTGTTGTTTTAAGTCACTGAGTTTGTGGTTAATTTGTTATACAACACAAGTAAGCTAGTACATATATCTTCCTCTGAAATCTTTGAGCCAAATACCTCATACTGAAACCTCCCACTCTTCTAGCTCTGTCTCTCAGTTCCTTGATTTCATAGACTCCTCTAGATCCTGTTCCCCTTCTTCTTTGTCTATATGTTAACTTTCTCCTAGATTACAACCTTCTACAGGCAACTTGGAATCCATGGCCTATGTTTTCATCTACTTTCTTGACAATATCCTCAACAATCTGTTCCATTTTTCTTCCTTAGCAAATACCTGGCAAATCTCCAGACCTGAATAAACCATTTCCTTCTCCATCCTCGCCTTGTGGTCATTGAGAAAATCATTCAGCTGCACAAATTGGTAATACTGAAAATTCATGGATACAGAAACATTTATTTAACCAAAAATAATGAAAAAAGTGTATGCATTTTGCAAAGAATATTTTTAAAGTGACTGACAAAGTACTAGATACAATTTCAAGTGAAAACTCTCTCCACTGGTCGTTAATGCATTAAAAAGGTGATTTCTTTAGTAATAATGCTATTCCAACTATATTTTTATGCCCCGCAAACACTTAATTAGTCAATGATTCCTGCTACACCTGGCTCAAAGAAGCAAAGAAAATGAGGATTCCAAGAATCCTTCCTTATCACTCAGTGAAAGTCATGTCGTAGATTTTCTGTTCTCATTTCAGAAACAGTAATATTCTTCATGTTATTTGGTGGGGAAAAGCTAGTTTGATGTTATAATTTGCTTTGACTTAAGGTATTATCAGTTAGAATACCAGTGGATCCTAAGGGCATAATGCAATTGTTTTAATGATTAATAGTCCTTGAGAGTGTGAAAGATAGGGCTAAACATTTTGTCAAATGTATTAGATTGATTATTCTTTGTTACTGTCCTTGTCACATACTAATAAAAACTCTTAACTGTTTTTCCCCCTACAGATATTCCTAAATGCACCGTTTACATCTTTTCAGACACAGAGAATCCAGAAAGTAGACATTATTATTTTGATGAATTCTACCTATTTTATGATATTAATATACTGGCTAACTAAAAACAATAATTACATTAACTAATTGGCATTATATATTGAGGACAGATTTGCCATATAAAAGTTAGTGTTTTTTTAATTCTAAATATATACATTTCTGAAGTAGGTAGAATTTTTCTATGTTTGTATTTATAAATATGGCAGAGAATTTTTTTGCTTCTCTAAAATATATTATTTCCTCTTCAAGCTTCAGCATTTTCTGTCTTCTCTCTCTTCTTTTTCTCTAAATAGTTTCACAAAGATAGACCTAGGATATCAAAGTCTAAACCCAAAAGATAAGTTTTACTCTCTTTTTTTTATAGGAATTATGTTTAGTTGATAATGGGCCACAAAATATATTTTTTTTTTATTTTTTTATTTTTTTTAAGATTTTATTTATTTATTAGTTAGAGAGAGAGAGAGCACAGGCAGACAGAGAGGCAGGCAGAGGCAGAGGGAGGAGCAGGCTCCCTGCCAAGCAAGGAGCCCGATGTGGGACTCGATCCCAGGACGCTGGGATCATGACCTGAGCCGAAGGCAGCCGCTTAACCAACTGAGCCACCCATGTGTCCCCAAGATATATTTTTAAATGGATAGAATATTTATTTATTCTTTACTCCTTCTAAAAGAAGTTACGTTTTGTGTAAAGTTATGAATTCACTTTGGTTATATGTCTGCCAGTTTCTGTGAAGTAAAGTGAACTTAATCGTAAGTTTCTTTTACTTCCTGTCTACCCTCTTTTCATCCTTATAACAACCACCTCCTATATCAAAGGAAAAAGTGCCATCTGACAGCTAGCTACCAGCCTTGGTTACTTTCCATAAGAAGCCATTCATTCAACAAATGTCTACCAAGTGCTTAATATATGGAAGATGTTGTGTGAGGAGCTGCGTTTCTCCTCATTAAGCACTCGCCTTCTGCCTGGAATAGCTTTCCTCTGTGCATTGTGCTGCACTTAATTTGAGCTAGTTAACAACTCACCTTTCAGGTCTCAAACTGGTCAACACATCCTCTAGAAAGCCATCCTTGACTGAGCTCATTGTCCCTCCCAAGGGATACCATGGCACTTCTTTTTACCTCTTCTGTATCACTTTGTGTTACAGTTATCTGTTCAGTTGTTTGTGACCCTGAATACACCGTAAAACCTTTGAAATTAGGGACTTATCCAGTCAGTATTCCCCAATACCTAGTAGAGAAACTGATAATATCAATGGTGGTGAATACCTATGAGTTCAGAGAGGAAGGGCTATGGGAATCAAAGAAGCAATAGATTAATTTTCCTGGAAGGATTATAGAAAGCTTGGCGACTCATAACAGACCTAGCAGAATAGATAGAATCTGGAGAGAAGGCATTTCAAACAAAAGAAAAAGTTGAACCAATAATGATGTAGGCTTTGTAAAAAGTAGTGGGACATAGTGTAGATTGGAACCAGAATGCTGAATGAAATGTTCTGGCTTGATTTTCTACAGGCAGATATATTCTTAAAATAGACTGGAGCAAAACCAAAAATAAATGAAACAAAATTCATCATCAGCTACCAACTTCCATTTGAGGGATTTATTGTCCATATACAGTTCCTACCTTTTTCCTCAAACTGCTTTTGTTATCCTGATCCCTGTATCAAAAATGACCTTGAACTCAAACACTAAGCAAGGTTTGCTTAAGTACCAGCCCCTCAATAAAAGTACCAACAATATTAATAGTGGTTATGATAATAACAACAGCTGCTGATAATTGAAAACTTATCATGTCCCAGGGGTTATTTTAGGCGCATTAAGCACACTTCAAATAATCTTATCAACCCCAAAACATAGGTATTTTAATCTCCATTAAGAAGAGGGAAATGGACTCAGAACTCTCAAAGTGAATAAGGAACACATCCAATATTCAAGGCCAGGTCCATTAACTTCAGAATCTACACTGTCTTTACCTTATTGCCTACTGCCTGGGCTTTCCTTCTTCTGGAGCCCAATAGCATCTTATCCATACCTCAATCATAGTAACTGCCATGTTTATCTTGTAATAATTTTTATACCATATTAATTCTCCCTTCTTCAGGGAGCTCCTTACTTTGAATATCCAGTTTGATATCACTAATCACCAAGTAACGCATAAATTATCCAATGTGGTCAATAAACAGTTATTGAATAAAAATACTCTAAGATCATTTTTTTATATTTTATTTGTTTATTTGACAGCGAGAAAGAGACAGGGAGAGAGAGACATCAAGAGCAGGAACATGAGCAGGGGGAGTGGGAGAGGGAAAGCAGGCTTCCTGCTGAGCAGGAAGCCCAGTGCTGGGATCAGGACCTGAACTGAAGGCAGACACTTAATGACTGAGCCACCCAGGTGCCCCTCTAAGATCTTTTTTTTTTTAATTTTTATTTTTTTTAAGATCTTTTTTTAATAATAGCCCAAATTGGGGCACCTGGGTGGCTCAGTGGCTAAAGCCTCTGCCTTCGGCTCAGGTCATGATCCTGGGGTCCTGGGATCAAGCCCTGAATCAGGCTCTCTGCTCAGCAGGGAGCCTGCTTCCTCCTCTCTCTTTCTCTCTGCCTGCCTCTCTGCCTACTTGTGATCTCTGCCTGTCAAATAAATAAATAAAATCTTAAATAATAGCCCAAATTTAGCTGTATTAAAGAGATGCACAAAATCATCTTACTCGTAGTGTTAATGATATTTGAAGTTAAGCTCTTCCAAACTTGTTTTTGTTGTTGCTTATATATTTTTACATTTTTTACAGTACCATGGAAAGGAAGGAAGGAAAGAAGGAGGGAAGGAAGGAAGGAAAGGAAGAATGAATGAATAAAAGAAAGAAGAAAGAAAAACTATTATTGGAATGAGACACATTATCCTTTGTCACGCAGGCTTAGGAGGAAATCATCTTTTATTCTTATTCATAGAAGGAGGCATATCCAGTGCCCCTTTTCAAAAGGTTTTTGGCTTTTATCACAAGCCTTCTCTGCAGTTTTTGAAAGGAAACCTTGGCTAGTAACCAGTACTCTGATTTTATAAATATACACCAGGAGTAATTGATGATTCTTCTCCCTATACAAGCAGAGAGAAATAAATTCCTACCCTGTAATATATATACAGATTCAAAGCCTCTTCAGTGATCTGCATGCTTAAGTTTTCCTCTTTGAAAATTTGACTAAAGCAATAGAATTTAACCAAATTGACTACATAGCCCAGTTTAAGATTCATTCATCACACAAAAATTAAAGTCAATTTAGTTCCATCAATAGGGCCTCATTTCTGGTTGTCACCAGAAATAACTTTGCATATGTTTGTGAAGTCAGATTTTAGTCATCTCAGCATTTGTTCCTATATAGCCTATTTCCCTTTGGATTACATAAGCAAGATGAAATGTAGGAAATAAGAACTCAAAGGAAAGAAAGCAGTTTGGATACAGAGGAAAACATTTTGCTGTTATATTATCTTATGCTGTGTGTGTGTGTGTGTGTGTGTAAGTGCATGCCCTTGATCCTTGTGTCCTGTGGGGCTGATCTGAACAAGGTGTTAGCTTTGAAATAAACATACCTAAGAGAGCTACAGAGGTAGAAGGAAGCTGTAACAAGGCTTTTAGTTATTAAAGATCTAGTCAAAAATGCATTCGGGTTTTTCTTGTTCTTGACTTCCTAACATTTTTGATAAATCTAACTCTGTAAAATTAACTAAATAATTTGTAACTCCAATCTAGAATCCCACCATGCCTGTTTCCTTCCAGATCAGCTAAGAATGAGAAATTGAAGAAAATTTATACAAGTTCTTCCTTTGGTCTTGGTAGTCTGTGTCATTGCTTGTGTCTCAATTTCCCTTTGTTGACTCATCATGAGATGAGTCCTGCATCAGGTTCTGCACTGGTGTGGAGGCTGCTTAAGATTCTACCTCTCCCTCTGCCCTGCTCACTCGTTGTCACTCTAAGTTAATTAATTAATTAAAATTAAAGTTAAACAAATTAAAATAAAAAAGATTCTTCCCTGAGAGGATTTTCAACCTACAGATTACTTCCCTACAAGTGATTGTAAGCTTAATTTCCTGATATCCATGACTCAGAGCATGGTGAAGGCAGCCCCATTAAGGACAGGAAAGGAGGAGAGACACACCATAGAGATGACATAAGGTTTCACCCAGAGAAACATCTTAAATCTCCTATGTCAGAGAGATATAAGCTCAAAAGAATCATCTCTCATGAATATTGGTAAACTCCATTTCCTTAGGAACACACCTACTTTTTCAGGAAAAAAAAGTGTGACCTGCTTGAAGGATAATCAGAAAACAAGAGCTTTTTAAAATTTTTTCTAAATTTTTTTAAAACAAAAGAGGAAACACTTCTGTCCTTCCGTGGTAGGCTTGCAAACTTATAGCCCATTCCTTCATTTGAGCTAAGAGGCTCTGTGCCCTCCATTCCACCAAACCACATGAAAACAAGAAAGTCAAGTAGTGCCATTGAAGGCCTCCTTTCCCTCTTGTCGTCCTTGGGATGCATGCTTCATGGAATTCTGGCTCACATCTCCAGCTGGCAGCTTCTCAACAAAAACAAGGACCAAGCAGCTATTTGCAGGGCACTGGGTCAGCTGGAAGACACTTCTGCTATTACTAATTTAAGTCTAATTCATGATCTAATGAGAGCTCTATATTGATAGAAAATGACCATTATCTACTATTTATTGACATCATGAGAGCACAATATTTGAAGAAAGATTTAAAGAGACAATACAACCAAGGTATAGCTCAGATGCTTGGCATATTAATATAAATTAATTTTAATCACTGTTAAAACTTAACCCAATCTTGGTTTCATCTTTTCTGAACAAAGACCTCAGTTTCTTGCTCACTTCAGTGTGGAGGCACTTCTGCATTCGCTGAGGCAGACCCTCGAAGTACCAAACAGACCTCTTCAACCCAGATCACAAGCCACCCGGGGGGTACTCAAATTAATTTGCTAACAGTGTGTGCCTAGTTAATGCTTAGAATGGTGGCAACCCTCTACTAATACTCTGCTATCCAATCATTTGAAACCCTATTTTCTACTCTTCTTCTGCTCCTTTCACCTGCTCTAAACTAAAGAGAACAATCTCTTTCCATTGGAAACATCTGGGCTCCTCCTCCTAACTCCAGATTCCATTACCTCTCACCAATTTATGAAGACCTGAACCACTGACATGTTTATTTGTGCCAATGAATTCAAGTCTGATTACTAGTAAAAGAGCAACAATTTTACCTAATGCTGAATAGAAGAGAAAAGAAGTAAAAAAAAATATATGAAGTATATGTTTCCTTTCACATCCTTTACTCTATTTCATTAACAAGTTTCCAAAATCCAAATGTTCTGCATTAGTCAGAAAAGGCCTAGTTTCTTCCCTAAAACTTACCTAGCAGGGACACAGAATCCTGCTGACTGCTCTTCTTAATTTCTTTCTAAAATACTCTGTGACCTCATCTCTCTCTGTTCCTTACCCCATCATCTCTCACCTTTCCCACAATAAATCCTTGAACTCCTGTGCGATCATAGTATTGTTAGGTGCCACATGTAAACTTGGTGGCATTTTTCCTTGATATGTATAAGTATCTGTATCTATATCATTGAATCATAGTTGGGATATTTACAAAGGAAAAGAAAATTTCCAAATATTTCCCTCTATATGAAGGTTAGCAGGGTGACACATGAAAAACACACTTAATTAATGGATTTCAGTCATAATAAGAATCAAGATCATCCATCTAGTGTTCTTTCCACTAGCCTATATGGCCCTCTTTATAACCATCATGCATTTCAGAAAATGAACAATCTCTCCATTTCCATGACTGACTACTCAGAGAAATTTGTTTGTCAATATAATAACTGTAATGTGATGATAACATTTCCCACAGTTAGACTTAAGGCCACGTGGACATAGATAGAAAATACGGATCCTGTCAGAACCAATTAATTCACTCAAGAGACGTGCCAGTAATATACAAAACCATGAAGCTGGGACAACAGTCACAATGATAAAGATATGGTAGACAGAAAGTGTATGTTTGGTCATACTGGGTTCAGTAAGACAGCATGAGCGCAGGATAACTCATTGTCACGGGATCTTTAACACCAAATGTGTGGGAGACACAATAATGATGGAAGCAAGTCAGATTTATAGCTCAAGCCTAAGAGCATTAACTTGAACACAACAACAACAAAATTTTTTTATTGCTTGTTTGAGAACCCTTCACCATACCACTTCATGGAGTTTTGCTTTAAGGGGCTTCACAATAAAAATAAGTACATAAGTAAATAAATAAGATCATGCCCAACACACTTTCCCTGAAAATGCCCAAGGAGAACAGCTTCTTTCCAACAGCCCTGCTTATGTGGAGCTGGAGGAGTGCAGTCAGACCTCCTGATCCTATGAGGATTTCAAATGGAAAACAGACCACTGTTTAAAAACAAAAAACTGTGTGCTTCCAAATAAATTTCCCTCCACACCACTTCTGCACAAGGGACAAACTGAGAACTGCTCAGGATAGGAAAGAGGAAAGAGTAGTGGAGATGCCTGCCCCAAACTCCTGCACAAGGGACAAACTGAGGACTGCTCAGGATAGGAAAGAGGAAAGAGTAGTGGAGATGTCTGCAGCTACACCACAGAGACAGATAATATAAAACTTCAATCAGCTAGAACCCAACTGGATGATCCCTCACTGGCCAGTTTATTCCCTACTTCCTGATTCTATCCTCCACTTCAACTATCACTCCAAGCACAAAGGCAGTAAGTACGTCTGTAGCAAGAATGTAGCTTTTTAAGGGAACAGATCAATCAGGGGGTACATTCTGGGATCTGTTTACCTTCAGCCCAATCTCCTACACATTCTCTATTTTGACATTGGCCGTTTATGTCTATATTAATAACACCTAACAGTGTGCAAGATCTTCAGTCTTCAAGGAAAGATTAAATATTGGCCATGAAATTCTACTTGCTAAATCAAAAAGCATTTTTAAAACTGTTTAAGTAAAAATATCTAGGTATTTTTCTTAATCTCTTGTTAAGAAAAAATTTTAATTAACCAAGAGTTCATTCCTTCAGCATTTTTATTGATCATTGTATTACTTTTAAGTGGTTGGGGAATTTTCCATTTTTTGGTATATCCCACGTGTCTCTTCTCTTTCATTTAAGTCACCAAAAATTGTCTGAATCTGAAAATAAGCTTGTATAATTTTAAATAAACAGTTAACACATGAATGGGTTCCATCTTCAGAAATTTTGTACTCAAGTCCCAAAGAGAAAAGACTCTTAAAAGGTATTTCCAATAATGAATTCTGAATCTGATATAATTTCCTTTCAAGGTCTATTTTGTAATAAAAATGTGACTCTTCCACTCAATCCATCTTTGAAGAATCTCCATAGACCCTCAACTAATATTGTTCAGTCCAAATTTCAGCAGCATACTAAATGTCCTTAAATGGAAGACAGTGAGAGCATTGATTGAGGTCTTAAACAATAAAACAATATGAAATGATAAGCTGTGGTTATCAAAATAGCTACCACTCAGTGGTCCTATCAACTGTGTGTTTAATACATGTCAGTGCTGTTTTATAATATATATTATCAACCAATGAGCCTCATTTCATAAACCACATACAATCCTCAAACGTGTCAATTTATAAGCACAGCTTGGGTATACCATTAGAGAAAAGCAGAATATACTGAAACCCTCAATTAACTAAACGTTTGCTTCACTCTGCTTTTATGGAGAAGCCAATCATAAAAAATCTCAAAGAGTGAACATTTAAAAATCCATTAAATCCTTGGGTTCCATGCACTTTAAGCCCAAACTCCCACATAGGTGCTTCTTAATCATTTTTAAGCAGTAGAAGTTTTTTTTTAATAAAACAAAAAAAAAGGAAAAATTATTACAGTTGAGGGGAGGCATAAGGAGTGGGAGTAAGGGGAGTTACTTTCAGAGTTCTGCCCACTTCTATCCTATGGATCAGCCAGCAGGGCTAAAATACGTTGCGGTATCAAGAAACCCCCAAATTGGGGAGGAGTCAAGATGGCGGAGAAGTAGCAGGCTGAGACGACATTAGCCAGCAGGAGATCAGCTAGATAGCCTATCAAACCATTCCGAACACCTATGAATCCAATAGGAGATCGAAGAGAATAAAAACAACAATTCTAGAAACAGAAAATCGACCACTTTCTAAAAGGTAGGACCAGCGGAGAAGTGAATCCAACGCGACGGGAAGATAGACCCCAGGGGGAGGGGCCGCCTCCCGGCAAGCGGCGGAGCACAAAATCAGGACTTAAAAGTCTGCTCCACGGAGGGACATCGCTCCAGAGGCTAAACTGGGGTGAAGACCTCACGGGGACAGCATGGAGTCAGGTCCCGCGGGGTCACAGAAGGATCGGGGGTGTCTGAGTGTGGCAGAGCTCACAGGTATTAGAGCAGGGAAGCCGGCTGCAGAGACAGAGCCAAGGTTTCCTAGAGCCGTGGTCTGTGACACAGACCGGTGCTCTGTGGCACAGGCCGGTGCTCTGTGACACGGGCCAGTGCTCTGTGAGAGGGGTCCCCACAAGATCCGGGGAGACTCCGACCCGGGAGACCTCAGGGATCTACGGGGTTCAGAGACTCCAGGTGGGACTCTGCCAGAGACAGAGACGCTTGGTCACAGGCTGGGTGAGCTCGGAGCGCTTCCTGAAGCCAGTGAGACGGGACTGATTACACACGATTTTCTCCAAGCGTGGTCTCCGAGCGCAAACGGAGGCTGGGGAGATGGGAGTGATTGAACGCTTTTCTCTGAAGGCCCACTGAAGACTGGGGCCCCTAACTCTCAGCTCCTCTGAACCGGAGATTGGGAGGCTGCCATTTTCATTCCCATCCTCTGGAACTCTATGGAAAGCATTCAGGGAACAAAAGCTCCCGAAAGCGAACCTGAGAGGATTACTTAGCCCAGCCCCTGGTAAGGGCGGTGCAATTCCGCCTGGGGCAAAGACACTTGAGAATCACTACACCAGGCCCCTCCCCCAGAAGATCAAAGAAATCCAGTCAAGACCAAGTTCACTTAACAAGGAGAACAGCGGATTCCTATCTGGACAAAATGACAAGGCGGAAAAACTCACCACAAAAAAAAGAACAGGAGGCAGGACCGAAGGCTAGGGACCTAATCAATACAGACATTGGTAATATGTCAGATCTGGAATTCAGGATGATGATTCTCAAGGTTCTAGCCGGGCTTGAAAAAGGCATGGAAGATATTAGAGAAACCCTGTCAGGAGAAATAAAAGCCCTTTCTGGAGAAATAAAAGAACTAAAGTCTAATAAAGTTGAAATAAAAAAAGCTATTAATGAGATGCAATCAAAAATGGAGGCTCTTACTGCTAGGATAAATGAGGCAGAAGACAGAATTAGTGATGTAGAAGACCAAATGACAGAGAATAAAGAAGCTGACCAAAAGAGAGACAAACAACTACTGGACCACGAAGGGAGAATTCGGAGATAAGTGATACCATAAGACGAAACAACATTAGAATAATTGGGATTCCAGAAGAAGAAGAAAGAGAAATAGGAGCAGAAGGTATACTGGAGAGGATTATTGTAGAGAATTTCCCTAATATAGCAAGGGGAACAAGCATCAAAATCCAGGAGGTGCAGAGAACACCCCTCAAAATCAACAGGAATCGGTCCACACCCCACCATCTAATAGTAAAATTTACAAGTCTTAGAGACAAAGAGAAAATCCTGAAAGCAGCACGGGACAAGAAGTCTGTAATATACAATGGTAAAAATATTAGATTGGCAGCAGACTTATCCACAGAGACCTGGCAGGCCAGAAAGAACTGGCATGATATATTCAGAGCACTAAATGAGAAAAACATGCAGCCAAGAATACTTTATCCAGCTAGGTTATCATTGAAAATAGAAGGAGAGATAAAAAGCTTCCAGGACAAACAAAAACTGAAAGAGTTTGTAAACACCAAACCAGTTCTACAGGAAATATTGAAAGGGGTCCTCTAAGCAAAGAGAGACCCTAAAAGTATTATCAGAAAGGAACAGAGACAATATACAGTAACAATCACCTTACAGGCAATACAATGGCACTAAATTCATATCTCTCAATAGTTACCCTGAATGTAAATGGGCTAAATGCCCCAATCAAAAGACACAGGGTTTCAGAATGGATAAAAAAACAAAACCCATCAATATGCTGCCTACAAGAAACTCATTTTAGACCCGAAGACACCTCCAGATTGAAAGTGAGGGGGTGGAAAACAATTTACCATGCTAATGGACATCAGAAGAAAGCTGGGGTGGCAATCCTTATATCAGATCAATTAGATTTTAAGCCAAAGACTATAATAAGAGATGAGGAAGGACACTACATCATACTCAAAGGGTCTGTCCAACAAGAAGATCTAACAATTTTAAATATCTATGCCCCTAACATGGGAGCAGCCAACTATATAAACCAATTAATAACAAAATCAAAGAAACACATTGACAAGAATACAATAATAGTTGGAGACTTTAA